>JABCKT010000445.1:0-14135 GCA_018858115.1 Tephrocybe rancida | reverse complement strand
CACATTCATAATTCAATGGTTTTTTGCTTTTGTAGAGGCTCAGGATGCTTGATCTAGGCCGTATTTTAGGTGTACAAAATTTTTTTTTTCCAGACCCAATTTGGCGGTAGTACACAAGTAGCGGTGGCTAAGTGAACTGCACCATACTAGCTACGAGTTAATCCAATTATAATGCAGAGGAAGCGAGCTAGAGAGCAGTTGAGGGGATATTGATAATCCAAGTTTGCCGTCGTCAAGACTTTGATTGGAATCATGGATCGCAGTTGGATCGCAGCATAGTCGCAGTACCACCCTGAGCTCACTACCCAGTCCGTAGTTCGCTAGTTTCAGACACCCCTTCGGTCAGAAGTCGGAACGCTCATAAATATACAACATTGGCAATGAAAATGTTGCTGCCTTTACGTATACATTTTGAGGAGAGTAAAAATAGAACTCAAAAACTGACATATGACGTCGTTTGCGAAGCTTGCACTCTTTGAATAATCGACAACCTCTCGAATACATGTCCTCATACTAGTGCTACATTTTGTTCAAAGGTTGCTACATGTGCGACAAGTTCTATAATTACACTTAATACAGTTGCTCTTCTACCCATCAGCCCGATCACTAGTAGACTGCCTTGCAGGCTCTATCCTTTCTCAAAAAAGCCAATAAACATTGGAGACAGCACCATTTAAACCAGGGTCCACATCAGGTCGAATTGAGGGTACTGCTGATGTTCCACCGAGGAATGCCATTGCTGCGAGTAATACCACCGGATCCGAGTGCTACCAATCCAAAATATTACGTTCCGCAAAGACGGGCAGAACGTCTTCACTTCAGCCGCTATTGCACGCTGGGCGCGGGGATCAGGGTGTGGTACCCACGTAGAGACTTCAAACTGTATGACGTTGAGACTGTGCATGTGCACCAGGGATTGATATATGTGGTGGCGCTGTGTGGGAAAGCGAGAGGTTAGTCAAAATCGCGGTGAATAAATAGGTTAGCGGAGCAAGATGCACGTACTTGAATGGGAGGTAAGGGTATGAGTCCAATGTACAGCAAATCTGGACATTTGGAAGCGACGATGTCGAGCGCATCCGCCGCGATGCCCTCGGTTAGATCGATCATGCTAAGCGCGTGCAGAGTTTTGTGGATCGGCACGCAGAGTCGCGGAAGGAAGTCAGACAGGCGGTTCACAACTCCTTCTTCAATCATTATCTGGAGATTCGTGAGGGGGGCGGTGAGGATGTGCAGCGCGACCATTAATGTGCCGTCAAAGCGCTTGAGGACAGGTAGAGATCCCGCTGCCAGTGCAATCCCTATCCTTCTCGCGTCCTCAACGCGATCAAACGTCTGCAATCTCTGCAGTTTTGTCTGCGCCTCAAGGAAGCGCACTAATTGCGTGTCCCATGTGAAGTGCAGCTTAGCTTCGTGGAGCTGGAACTTGACGTGGGCTGGGTCCAAAATCCAGCCATTGGCGTGGGAGATGTCGAACAAAGACAAGTTAACAAGGTTGTGCATGCGGCATAAGGCCCCTTGTACGAGTACCCAGAACTGTCGCGGGGGAGGGAGAGGCCGCCGGGATTCGTCATTGAACCAGAATGTGTGGACCAAGAGCGCCAGTCGGTCGTTGGTACTGAGCGTCTTACACGCGAGATGGGCGCGCCCCACGTCCGCAAAGAAGAGAGAGTCGTAGAGCCTGACTTCAGCCTCCCTTTGGAACGCCTTGCAGGTTAAGCAGAGTGTGGCAAGATCGGCTGCAGCGCGCCTCGACCCCACCGACCCCACGATTTTGCCGCAAATCTCGGCAGATAATTGTAATCCAGGCATATTCCAATTCAGTTTTCTGTGTAAACACATGTGAGCAATAACAGCGCCGCATTTATGAGGGCAGGCTTACCGTAAACGAGATTCTGAATATCTGTGGTTTGTGGTGAGGTCAGTGGTAGGAGGGAGTTCCAAAAAGGGAATCTTGGGCAAGTTCAGGCTCAGCTGATTTGTCTTGTAATTCTGCTCTTGCCCTCGTGTAACTCACCTTGAGGCTCGATTTTTACGCGCAGACTCGTGCTTATTCTCTTGATATACGACCATGGCCGCGTCAAGAACGGATTTGCTTGCTTGGCTCAATGATCTACTCCAAATCAACTACACAAAAGTCGAGCAATGTGGCAGCGGAGGCGCGTATTGTCAGGTGCTAGACTCGATCTATGGTACGTGTCGATCACCTTATCGCCCGTGGCGATGGAAAGGATCAATTATATTCTACCTTTAGGTGATATCCCAATGAAGCGGGTGAAGATGAACGCGAAGCATGAGTATGAATTTATCGCGAATTTCAAGGTCATGCAGAACGTGTTCAAGTCCAAGAAGATTGACAAGGTGTTTTTAATTTTACTACCAAAACACACGTAGAACTGACGTTCGTCCTACCCAGCCCATACCGGTTGACAAGCTCGTCAAATGCAAAATGCAGTACGTCGCTAGCGTTCGGAACGGTGTTTCGGTTATTCAACCCATCCCCGTAAATCAGGGACAATCTGGAGTTCCTCCAGTGGATGAAACGGTTCTGGGACCAGAACTACGGTGGACAAGGATACGATCCTGTAGGGCGGCGCGAGGGCGCAATTGCAGATCCTCCAGCAACTGTCGCGCCTCTTTCTACCGCTCGCAGTGGTAGCAGCAATCTAGCGGTCGGTGGGGCAAGGACGGGTGGCAAAACGCCGATCGGGGGCCATCGCTCTGGCTCGGCCCAATCGAACGAGGCCGTACAACTTTTGCAAAACCAAGTGAAAGAGTTGTCGACCCATTTGGAGGGACTGGAGAAAGAGCGCGACTTCTATTTCGAAAAGGTGCGTTTTCCGTTTCTCGCGGCGTTGTCCTCGGCCGACATGCACTAATACATTGCCCGTAGCTCCGGGAGATTGAGATCCTGGTGCAACAGCAGATAGAGGTGCTCGAGGGCGAGTCGAAGGATGACCAGACTTTGAGGAGTATCCAAACCATCCTCTATTCCACCGAGGTTTGTTGTGTTTCTCTAACAGATCGTACTTACTGATGGCGCGTTGTTCAGGATGGATTCGAAGTGCCTGATGCTGCTACTGGAGGTGCTATCGACGAGGAGGAAACGTTTTAGACTTTGTGTTCGTATGCATACCCTTCGGCATCATTCATATCTGTATCGATAATGTCATACTGCACGTGTCTCTCGTACCCTACCATTTACATACGTCCACTCCTTTTAGTAGTTTCTCTTGTATGGGACTTCCATAACAATCATTATGCATCAATGACTCGTTGCCGCATAAGTTGCCGATCTTTATGGATTTTATCGTGTTACGACAGCAAGATGAGCAGGAAACGCGGACCTATGATTTGACTTCAGATTTAATATGATAGACTATAGATTTCGTAGCTATGAATATGTTACTACACTGTGATTAATCCTCGCGTACAATAGATACAGTAAAAATACAGCTTTGATGGTTGAGAGGATACATGAGGATAAGGAGTGTAGGCGGGTCTATACCCGAGCGAATAATTGAGAGTTTATACTGAGTCTAGCAAGTAGAATGAAAATAGAGCCTGCTACGACCGTGGAACCAGAGAAGATGATCATGCCGTTATAGGACCCATGTCCTCGGGTGAGAAGAGCTCCAGCAACAGGACCGCCAACTAATGATCTGAAAGCGCCGCGTTAGCAAGGCGCGCCAGAGACAGTTAGCCACTTACGGAAAAGAGATGATAGTGTAAAGCATTCCAATACGGATCCCAATCTGGCGTATATCCGAGATCTGGGCCACACAAGGTGTGATGACTGAAATAAATGCTCCGGAGAAGAAACCGTACACAGCGGCAAATATCATCAGGGATACGAGTGACTTTGTGAATATCCAGAAGACGAGGCAGGATAGGCCAGAGAAGAAAGCGGAGGGGGTGAGGAGGTTGAAGCGCCCTAAGGAATCCGAAAGGTACGCGGGGGCGATGCGACCAAAAATGCCACCAGCGTTCAATACAGCCAAAACGTAGAAAGTCTTTTTAGGCGAAATGGAGAGATGTTCTGCATATTTGACGATGTAGAAGTACGGGATGAATAAACCTGGCACAACGTGTGAGCAGCCTCGTTCCCATATGTCGTTATTACACGTACCAAGAGCCACAAGTGAGCTTCCGATGGCAAGGAGCACGTATCGAGTGTCAGTGAAGGTTTTGACCCCAATAGACAGGCCTGTTTGTTTCGGAGGCGAAAGACTTCTCACAGCCAACGTTGCCATGATGCAACAAGCTGCACTGACAAGGCCAGAGATACGAACACCCCATCCAAAACCGACAGATACAAAGAGGTGTTGTAACATGATGGGATAGACAACACCGCCTTCATAAATACATTCAACAACCGAAATCAAGATTTCAATGAAGATCACGCACCAACGCTGGACCCAGCCGCTACTATTCCTAGCGCAGTTGCTCGATATTTCATGAAGTAGGTCGAAACGCTTGCTAAGGAAGGGTAAAATCTGCGGAGAATGTTCGATTGGTTGATGTTCGGCCAAAGTAACGAAAAGCATACAAAAGACCAACGCCGAGGCCAAATAGGATGCCTTGGGCTAGGATGTATTGATAAAATTGGGATGACAAGCTGGTCATCATTATCGAGAAGGTGTAGATGAGAGTCCCGGCTACCATAAGCCATGTGGGACCAAATTTGTCGAATAACTGCCCGATAGGGCCGCCCTGATAATCGTTCGAGGTCAATTGCTGTGGATGTGCGAACACTGTACAATGCGTACAGAGAAGAAGAAGACCCAGAGTTGCAACGAGCCTATCCAGGATATCGTAGAGGGAGAGAGATGGCCGAGTTGCTTTCCAGAGTACCACGCCTGGTATGTGCCGAACGAATTCATATGGCCGAACGTGCAGAAGAGAGCAAGAAATGCTCCAAAGACGGTGAGATAGGCCCTGAAGCCTCCTTCGGGGTATTCGTGGTGGCTGGTTCGGCTGGTGACATCGTCCAGCGAGATGTGGGAAGGAGCCATGGATGCATTGGCGGAGATGTCGAGAGTATCAATCTGTTGTAAAGACGGGGGCTTCAAGGTTTCTACATCCGAGGGTGGGAAGGACACATTCGGAGATAGAGTGACATGGAGTTTCTCGACGTCAAGCATCTAGGGCGCGAGGAGGCTTGCGCTTGCCAGGCGCCGTCTCGGTCGAGACGTAAAGCAGAAGAGTGGAGAATTACACCTCCTCATAGCAAGGGTGAGAGTTTAAATATGAACCTGCCATCTATAGATGACTCGCGTTTGGCAGGCAACAACTGTACATGAGAATATATGACAGCAGCACTACAGCCGTCAGCCCCGGATCCACCGCCAAGTATCGGTGACACCAACCTATTCTGGGATTGGGGATTTATCGTCCTGCTATGCAACATACTCCAGGTGCCGCCGGCATATGCCACTGACGTGAATTTCCATTAAATCTAGTCCATAAGGGCCGATAGTGCGCCCCGCGCCCGCCGGATGTTTGTCGCAAGTCCCGGGAAGGGAGGAAAAAGCCACAAAATGGCAGAACGGCGCATCGCTTTTAACCTTTTTGGGCTTGAAGAATGGAAACCTGAATTCCTACATGAAACACCTATACGCGTACCGCACAGCGTGTCCAGTATGTCAGTATCTGGGTGGGGTGGGACTTGCTGATCATTGATACGAAACTAGTACTCTGTAAAGGCTTGATGACTTATTTGTATAGGTATGAATTGAATTGAGTATGCGCATATACCTTCTTATGAGCGATCGAATGCCGACGTGGCATGCCTCAACTGTCAAGGTTTGTTACAGTTTCAAAGTTTTGGCCTTGGTTAATGTGAGATCGGCGTGAAAAGGGGAGACAAGAGCAACGCATCAGCGGCAACGTGAAGTGTGACTTAGTGCTCTCCGGCCATCCCGAGAGCATCAAGCACAATATCTAGATGAAAGTATAAGGTACAACCGTTTGAATTTCCTGATGGAGATCTATCAATTGTCAAAAGCAACGATGGGAATATTATGAGTCACGACATCCACACTTCTGCGGTGCGTTGTCTTGCGTTGTACATGGCACCAGTGGGCGATGCATATCGAGATGTTCCTAGATCAATGCAGTTTATAGCTAGCTGCGCTGATTTGATCAACATAACTGTGTGCTGAGTCGTCGTCGGGAGTCGGGGACTTGCGTCCAAAGTTTCGACGGGAACCGAAAAAAACAGAAACGGAAAGAAAAGATTTGATGATCGCAAGGACGCTCTGCGAAGGCACGACTGATGTCGAAGGGGTCAGTTACAATCCATGTTCTGGCTGATGGTATCAGCGACAGAACTTGTACCATGGGCCCCGATGCATTCTTGATGCCACATATGAGGTACAAAGTTGAGAACAAAAGATGATTGATCTCTGTTTCGTTTTGAACACAAGGAGGTGCAAGGTAAGGAGTATCGTCGGAGCTCAGCGCGGTTGAAAGATGCGGGATAATCATTGGTTGAGCAGAGGAGGAAGAATACGATTGTACTGAAGCTGGTCCCCAATTAGAACGAGAGCGGGGTCGTAGAAGTGTTGACCTTCTGGTAGGAACACATTATAGGCCAACAGAAAGCTCTTCGATGTAATGTGACCTAAGAGGCGCAAGTAAAGTAGGTGCACTCCTCTTCGGCCGGTGGGGAACTGAGGAAGCCAAGTCATTCCTGCATCACCGGCGGAACTGTGGAGACGAGAGCGGGCTATGAAGGAGTAGACGACATAGAGCGCGATGGCCGGGATGTGGGCGGTGTAATTTTGGTTTGCGGCACTGACGTGGGTCAGGTGGGACCAGGCAGTGGATAGAACGTGGGCCTCACAAGTGGATAGAGTGTTTTTCACAAGAAGGCCTCCATTCCAGTCAAGGTAATGATCACACGGCTTCAGTCCTCCTGTCCCTCCGCCTTATCGCCAGTACTCCGTTGACGGCTCTTCATTTCCCGGTATCGCGCTATGGCATTCTCCCGCTCTTTCTCCATCATCTGTTTTTGTGCCATGGATATCACACCGTCCCGTTTGCCTCCAAATCCATGTTCAGACGAGACGGCGCCACGAGGAAGGCGTTTAAATTCGGGTGGCGCCTGGGCGATATCATTGAGTCGTCGTGGAGCTGAAGAAGAGTGCTGCAGGAATTCTTTGGCTTTGTGAGCGTGTTTGTCTGCAACGACGGGAGGTGCAGGAGCTGGGTTGGTAGCCGCCTTCGAAGGGGCCTTTTTCTCGGCCTCCTTGACTGCCTTGGCCTTCTGCTTCTCAAGTTTCGCCTCCTTTTCTGCTTGGTACGTATTGCGAACAGCAGCGTTTGATGATTGGAAGGCTGCCTTCACGAGCGGCCGCATGTCATCCTCGACTCTCCTGTAGATATTTTGCATGAGGCTTGGATGTTTCGTTCGATCACTACAAAACGCACCGATTGAAATGCTGTATAGATTCTCCAGGCTTGATTACCAATTTTGTAGTGGCGTTCACCTCCTTGCGTTTACTTTTAGAATCCTTGGCATCGCCGTCGACTTTTCTACGCTTATCGCCTGGTTTGTGGTCACCCTCCTCTTCGAGTTTTCTCTTCTTCAGCCTATATTGCTCTCTGATCGTCGCTGCGTTCAAAACACGAGCAAGACCCTTTGGAATGGGTTCGTTGTTTAATGAGTCCTTTTGCGGTGCCAAATCATCCCCTCTTGAATTGTGTCAATTTTTGAGAAGAAGAGAGGGTTGAATCTGGCACCTCTGTTTTCGATCGTTCTGCCTTACAGATAGCTTTGCACGTTTATGAGGCATGATTGAAGGACAGAAGCGTTGAATGTATGAGTTTCCCTCCACGTTTGAATCCGATGGGCACTGTAAGTGGCAAAGGTTTATAGCGAGCAAAGACAGAAATTCGAATCGAAAGCAAGAGAAAAGACAACCCAAAGCATTTTTGGAAATATTTACTTACATAATTGTTCCTGCGTCATAGCGCGGATTCTGGCGGACCGGAAGCTTTCTTCAGGTGCTTAGTACACCACTACCAGAAAAGATCTATGGTTTTAGAAACTTAAGCTTTTGGACAACAAGGCCGTATGGGGTATCTACTTGAAGACTAACTCCAAGTTCCGTTGGGAAACCTGTCTAAGTCGACAAGCGAAGTTTTTCTGGCTGGTGGTTCAATGTTGCTTTGCGTTTCCTTCGTCCGCTTCGCAATGGCGTATTAGGAGTTCTCATTCGCGGCCTTGGTGCGCACTTCCCATACCCGAGCACACGCTTCTTCCTGACATTTCTGTAGTTGAAAGATAGGGTCTTGGCGTGGTCTCGTGGCACAATTTTTAGCTCTGTCACTTTCCTTTGTCTGCTTCGAATAAGATATACCATTATAGGGTGATCGTTCTCTGGTAAACGGCCCACCTGAGATACGAAAACATCAACTTCCACGAAAACCACATGTCACGACCATGCGTTCTTGGTCAGTTGGAGATCCCGACCATGCGTGGGGTTTAATTTTATCTCCCTTTCCTCGACCTCTATTTTTGCATGCTCTGTTGATCCATATGGACGGGCCTTCTTCCGCTTGCAGCTGCACAGATATTGCGGATACCGTATCGGAGGCCCTATGAATCGATTTAAAGCACAGAGGCTCGCCGTGCTCATGATAATCAACATATCGCCATGCTCTTGAACCTTCCCAGCCTTCTTCTCGCCTCTCTCTTCAGCGGGGTTATCGGTAGACAGATACCCGTTGTCGATGGTGTACTCGGTGGGGTTCCAACTTCCGCCTTGAAGCCTGAGGTCTTGAAAGTTGCTGCTACGTCCGCCACAACTCCTGGAAAGCTCCGGATCGTCGAGAATTCTGGTGTATGTGGTCAGTAACCAGCTCCTTCTCTACGGGAAAAATGCCCCTGACACTCGATCTAGAAACCACTCCTGGGGTCTACCAAGCTTCTGGCTACGGCGATCTAACTTCTACCGAGAGTATTTGGTACGACATCTGCTACATGAGAACTCACTCAAAATTTCTCATTCGGCCGATGCAGGTTCTGGTTTTTCGCCTCTCGAAAGAATCCGGATACTGCACCTTTGGCTCTGTGGTTTAACGGCGGGGTTGGTCACCGTCTATGCCTCAACCTATCTGCGCTCACCACTTGTACTTGTATAGCCAGGAAGCTCGAGTATGATTGGCCTTTTCCAGGAACATGGCCCTTGTCGCATCACCAACGATAGCTCCTCTGTCACCTTGAATCCTTTTTCGTGGAACAACGAGGCCAACGTTCTCTACATCGATCAGCCCGTCGGCGTGGGCTTCTCGCATGGCGATCTGAAAGTCGGAACGTCTCAACAGGCCGCCGCTGATGTCTGGACCTTTTTACAAATCTTCTTCAAAGACACCAGGTTCGCCAAGTTTCAGGCGAACAACTTGGCCCTCTGGACTGAATCGTGAGGAGCCTTCTGATCATCCGAGAGGGGCTAATAATTGAGCTTCACTAGATACGGCGGACATTATGGGCCTACTTTCGCAGCGTGAGTGCGACTCTTTGATGGCCGTTTGACCCTCAGATGAAAGCTTACTCACCAATAATGTAGATACTTCCTCTCACAAAATTCAGCCATCGATGCAGGGACGGTCTCAGGCCTCAAGCTCAATCTCAAAGTCCTCGGCGTGGGTGACGGGCTCACGGTATTTTCCTTTCTCTCTATCCTTGGCCTTTCCCCGAATAACAAACTATAGGACCCTCTGGTACAATATCCCGGGTATATCACCTATGCCGGTTCGAACCCATACCACGCTCTAGTCTCGACCTCAGTGATCACTCGCGCGAACACGTCTTGGACCTCAGCGAACGGCTGCCGCGTACAGGTAATGATCCCCACATTCTCGATGTACACTATGCAGCACTTAATTACTCTATAGATCACAAACTGCAATAACGGTGGCTCGAACTCCGTTTGTTCTGCAGCGCAAAGCTTCTGCAATAACAACATCTTGTCGCCTTTGGCCGGAAACTTTGATGTACATTATCTTCATAAGCCTGACCAGCGGGTGTTTCTCTGACTGTTCTTCGAAAGGTTTACTATGTTCCCACTCGCAATCCCGATCCATATCCGGCCGACCTTACAAGTTACCTCGCATCTATCAGAACTAAAGTCGGCGCGGAAGCTACGTGGCAAGAAACCAACAACAACGTCTACAACAATTTTGCTTCGACAGGTTCGTCATGCGAAAGCTGCTGTGCCCTAGACTTACTAACAACACGATGATAGGAGACTGGATGAGGAACTCGAGGCCCAATTTGGAGACAGTCATCAACGCTGGCGTATGTTGTTCCCTAATTTCTCGTTTGCTTCTGGATGGGTGTTGAAATGGATATCTCTCAGGTCAGGACTATCGTCTTCGATGGAGACGCAGTAAGTCAAACTGTGAAGATATGTCCTGTACATGTATTCAACGTTTCGCGGATAGGATTACATTCTCAACTTTAACGGCGTTGAAGCAATGGTAAGCATGCATACTCAGCCATAACACGACCATTGCTTCATGAGTTATGCGACAGGTGGATGCCTTGAACACGACCTTCACCTCCCTCTACAAGCAACAGCAGTTTGCTACCTATACCGTTGCCGGCCAGTCCGCTGGCCAGTTCAAGAATGCGGGTACATTCTCTTACGTTCGCATCTACGGTGCTGGCCATGAAGTTCCTGCTTATAAGGTGCGTATATCTTTTGACGATGTTCGCCCCCCAAAAATTGACTTTTGAACCACTTTAGTTTGGAACTTTGGCTGTTGGGCAAGCAGCAGCCCAGATGTTCACTCAGATTATGGCGGGACAAAGCCTTACTTCTACATGATAGTGATTACAGTAAGCGTATATTTCCAAGTTCTTACATACAATGGTTATAACAAGTGGGATAATTTACATTCATCCTGGTGCTGTGCTCCCTGTCCCGCTGTCCGTAATGACGACCATCTATACCCTCTCCAAGCCGAGGGCCCATGCAGACAAGCTGCAGAACAGCGCAGAGCGTGCCTCGCATCGGGTCGATTTGTCGCTACCTTTCATGACGCCATATGGCATCGCAATGCTGTCCAGTACCAAGTGGTCGCAGAATGTCTTTAGAAGTTCAGGGCGGGAGACTGGAGCCCTTGTTCCTTCGAAGTAGGTGGCACGACTCCCACAGGCTTCTATAGGCCTGGCCTTGAATGTTTGTCCATCGTCTCCAAACCAGGCATTGACTGCCAGATGCTTAGTCGGATAGCGTCCGCATCAGCTTTGGCATTCCAAAACGATCCAGAGAACATCAAATGCTTGAGGGAAGGGAACATGGGGAAGAATCTGAGCAGATCGTCGAGGGTATCAGGTGCCGGGGGTATGTTAACGAATACTTCGAGCTTGACGACGTTCGGGACCTGCTCCACCGCCTTGACTTCTGTCCCTACGCGCATGTGTATCGATCGCAGCCACGTATTCAGCCCGTACAGTGCTGCGTCAGAGACGAAGCGGAATATGAGCTCGACGTCGCGCGTACGCCCCGCGATACGGCGGAGGACGGCGTCGAATTGTCGCATCTCGGAGTCGAGAAAGCGGAGGCCGCCGACGTAGCCTGTAGCCATGGTTATTGACTGGAGGGCTGGGAATGCCTTGGGAGGTTCGAGGAAGTGGGAGAGGTACTCAGAGTTGGCGATGAGGTGATTGAGGTTTGGAAGGAGTTTTTGTGATGAGAATGGTTTGAGGTGGCCGATGGCGGTGTTCCTGGAGAGGTCAAGGGTGGTGATGGATGAATGTCGGGAGAGGAACATCTGGAGGTCTGGGAAGGCAATATTGGAGGATCCGAAAGAGATGTGGGTTAGAGTTGGGATCGACATTGTGGCGAGGATGTATTCCCAATCATAGTGCGTTAAATCTATGTCGGAAAATGAGAGCCTCGTGATGGGGCATGTTGCGAGAATTGACATAGTCCAATGGAAGAAAGGAAGTTCCATCAGGAGCTGGGAGTGGACGTTGAAATGTTCCAAAAGAGAGGTGGATGTTGGCAGTAGGGAGATGCCACAGCTCCTCATACTTCGCTCAAGTGTGTGGGTTTGAGCGTGGCTAGTGTCGTTAAGTGTTATCTGTGCTCCCCGTGGTTTGAATTTTGCGACAATCCCCCCGATCAGGCGTAGAAATGGGCCGATAAAGAGCGGGAATTTGCTTTCGGTTTTGGAGTGGTAAGGCGGAGGGTGTTCGTTGCCCAAATGGGTGGGCATGAAGGGTTCCGTATACTCGTAATGAAACGGTCGACCCATGGTCCTCCAATTGACACCACGACCCACTGTCAGCTGTGACTGTGGCTTTTCCGCTGCAACATTCATGACTTCTGCCAGTAGGTTGACCCACCGCTGCCGAAGAACGATGCTTTGCCCCGAAGACTCTAGAGGCGACAGCCTCAAATCAAGGCTTACACGATCAAGTTGCAATAAAAGAGTTCGGAATGCCTCCAGGTCCTCAAAGATCTGAGTATTGTAACGAATTGTAAACCTTATGTCCGGAGAGAACGGCAGCTTCTGCTGGAGAAGATCCTGGACCGTGTGCCCATCGAGAGACAAGGTACCTGCGTCGGCCAAGAGTTGGAGGCGAGATACGTGTTTTGTAGTGAGGGCTACCTGTGAAATTCCACGGAGTCTCCTGCAAGTACCACCGAGACGATGAAGGGTGAGGTTGTTCAGCGTGCTGAACACCTCCAAAAGAATCTCGGCAGGCAGATCATGTAATTTCATCTTGTAAATTCTGTGGACATCATGTCGAAAGTTAGAACATCGTTTATACAGTCTTGCGCAAGACATACGCTGACCGTTTGAGAGTGGACTGTCAGACTACGACGCGTCACGGTCGGAGTTAAGCCCATAAAAGGACAAATAGCCGCGAAACAGACATTCCCACGATCCGAAAGTTAGTGAACATTGCATTGTCATTGCCTAAAACAATTTAAGAACCTGTAACGCACGCCATGGTCCATTATCTACCAAATTCTTGTCATTCTCAGAATCCATTGTCAAAATTGGCGAATTGCCAAAGATATCGGATAATTTACGTCGTCGGCCAGGCAGCGAGTGACATGTAGTACAGCGGAGTACAGCCCTTTGATGTAGACTTTACTGTGAGTGACTCGCGGCAGCTCTTCTACCTAAAGGCAGTGTTCAAGTGGCAGCCAACAGGTCAATAAAGCGAGCTCATCTCGGGCACAATCCAGCAAAAAATGCACGCTACCTCAACTCCCACCTCTAGAGCGCAGCAAAGTCTAACCAGTGTAAACACTGTGGAGCTTGCGTCGATCCTTGACAGTAAACTCACCAAGGTCAACTTGCATCCGAGCCGCGCTGTGTTATCACGCGCATTTTTGGTGACCGTTACGGCGGGAAACAACCGAATCGTCATCTCGGGCTTGCCTCTGGCTGTAGTCAAGGATTCCGTCAAGTAAGTATTACCAGCTTCATCTTTGTGAAGGGGGCTGATGTCTCTTGTGGTGCTGCAGAGTGACAGGCAAAGGAGCTGCAATTATACATGATATAGTTCTCTCGGTCGACCCACCCTCCAATCGCACTGGACCGACAACACCACAGCTAAAGGAACTCCTGCGCAAACGTACTCGTGTCAAAAAAGCTATTGCTCGTTGCGAAGAATCTTTGTTGGCTTACAAAGCCTATCTTGGGACCTTGGACGTCAAGCATACCGATGTTGAGAGTGTTACAAAATATACGGAGGCCTACGAAGTTGCTGCTGCGCAGCTAGACAACAAAATCCTTGATCTAGAAGACCAGCTAGGCCTTGTGGAGGGAGAGATCTCGGACGAAGAGCTGAAAGCTGAAAGCGATCCCAGTAGTGACATGCTGCGAACTCGCGTGAAGATAGACTTGATAGCGGCGTCTGATAGCCAGATTGAAATTCTACTCAGTTATGGTACGCTCACACAAAGTCCTTTCAATGGGTATGCCTCACATATAACCATGCAGCTGTCAATGATTGTCTTTGGGCACCGAGTTACGACGTTCATTTGAATATGCAATCAGATGAAAAGGTTGTGAAAGTAACCTACAAAGCGTGTATATCTCAGAATACAGGAGAAGTACGCAACTTCCTTCTCCGTTTCTTTCTTTGCTCAATTACTACA
>JABCKT010000444.1:0-14168 GCA_018858115.1 Tephrocybe rancida | reverse complement strand
TTCCTGCTCCTTTTCTCGGCGTGAGATCACGTGTGACCCAACGCGCTCGGCGCGCGTTACGCGATCCCCATCCAATAGAGACCACTTCAACTGCTTGCCTATCCAACAGCAGTTGATGAATGAATATTAGTGGCAGTGTAGCAAGCGCGGCGAAGCCGCTATCGCTTGTATCATTATACTGGCAATTGGGTCCCGTTCGGTACAACCAGTTTACTGCTTGACGTAGGTAAACACATGTAAACACGAATAACGATGATGTCCAGTATGCATCCCATGAGTCCGCAGAACACACTCACTTGCTAAAGGGGGCGAAGATACGCCAACACAACTTCCAAAACCCAGGCCCTCCTGGCAAGATGCGCGGTAAAACCCTGTGGGAGCCGGTGTGCAGTCCCCTACACCCCGACATAACACCCCGCCATCTAGGTAATGTCAACCACAAGTTGTACGAGTACCTGGCAAGAACTGCAATCGTCACGCGTTGCTCCCGAATGCGTTGGAAGAGGGCCCATGGATCAGGGAAGCCCAGGGAAACAAAGTGAGACAGAGACGCTTGTACCGCTGCCCAAAACGCCGCACGTAGTTCCACTACAGGTGGGTACTCGCACATATAAAGCGCATGGGCCGCGTCCTCTGACTTTGTTCTGCAGAATCGACAGAACCTCAGCTCGCGTGTCACAGGGAGCCTCCTTCGTTCTGCCCACCACAACCTCTCCATGGCCAAATCATGGCAACCAAGCACGAGCCTGGTCAGCGCACGCCGGTACCTCGGTACCCTTATGCGAAGGTAGTGGCGAAATTCCAACACCCTGCGGACCCCCTTGCCGCCATCCACTTCCCAGCGGTCCGCGAGGATGTCGCGTATCCGAACAGAAGTCCTCACGATCAAATCAATCCACGACTCTGCCGAAACTCGCACCTCCGCCATCAGGTCCTCGATAGCATCCACTGTCAGCGCCGTGTCTGGGACTACCCATAGCACAGGTACGGGAAGATTTGCGAGAACAATCTGCAGTTCTAACACCTAACACATCAGACCCCGCCTCGCCATCGACATTGACTCCGCCATCGCGCGTGCGACCAACCGGTCCTGGGGCAGTGCCACCACATACTCGAGGTATCCCAGAGCCAAGATAGCTCTCCAGTGTCGAATTGGCATCAATCCTGTCTCGGAGCATAGGATGGCGAGTATTGACCTTGCTTAGATGCTCAGCATTCTGCGCAGGAAGCGGTGCTGCACCTTTTCGAGGCATTCCACCTGTGACCTGTCCACATCCAGTATCACTTCCGCTCCCGAAATCAGGTAAGGGACCACTCTCGCCATGTATAGTGTTCTGAGATCCCATACAGGCACGTCTCCCAGCAAGCGCTCGACGCCAAGACACATGTTCGCCGCCTTTGCAGCCTTAACCCATGTCTCCCGGGTAAATCACCCTAATGAAGTCGGACATGAATAGATTCCATTCATCAAGTGAACCAGGGTCACCTGTGAGGAGTCCCGTGTCGCAGAAGAACTTTCGAGACAGCTCCCCACGCATCCTGACAATGTACAACATCTCCCCATACAGCTCTCGCAGCCAATCGATTATTGGGCCCGCTATTCTCAGAGAGGCTGGCTTCGCCCACAGTGTGTCCCGATGGACCAAAGAAAAGGCATTGCGGAGATCGATGTACGCCACATGCAGTGGCCCTCCTTCCGCCGTGGCCTTTTCTATCATTGTCCGGAATCTGAAGGGGTCGTTGTTGGTCCGGTAACCCCCCCTGAATCCATTCTGGGCAGGTAATATTATTTTATCCATTCCACGTGTAGCATGTATCCCGCCAGAGGGCCAGTTAAAGGGATTTTGGGATCTACTGACTCGAGCTCTTTCGTACGGCTACACCAATATTACCAGCGCTCGTGAGGATTCAAGGATAGCGTAACGCTAGCTTATGCAAATTCGTCACTCCTTGCTACATTCTTCATTGGCTAAAAGATACAACGGCCAACTTGAAAGCTAGAATGACAGCCTGAGAGACAAAGGCTTGAGTCTTGAATCCTAGATCGTGATGAGACGTTGTTGCCAGACGAGATGTCTGTTGAGAAGCAACACGTTCTGAGGGCTTCCCGGTACATACATGTTGTTACCGGTCGAAGCTGAATATGTCGTTGGAGAGTTGGGAGAAAGTATTTGCAAGTTCAAGCTGGGCAGCATGATTGCGTAAAGTCTATGCTGTTGATCAAAAACCGGCATACCCCGACGGCCATTCAATTCCTCCACTCATGACACGGTTTCCTCCCAGGGCCACCGAACTCGCCGCTCCGCCCCTCGATATAAAACCCTTTTTCTAGAGCCTCCCTGCCTCGAAGATCCAAAATCAAAGGTACGCACCCCATTTCTTTGGGCACTATCCTTGGATTTGCCAAGGTTACTGTACAAGCGGCCACCCACGCCTTGTCTGCAGTCACTATCTACTCTTGTTGGGACAATTTCTGATGAACTTTTGTTTAATACAAAACTGACAAGGAACATCAGTTTATCATGAAGCTTATGTACTCAAGCCTCCAGTTTATCCCAGCTCCTGAGCCTGCGGCAAATGAAATTCCACGGTTGAGGTACTCAATTGAATGGCAGGAGCTTATCTCTCGACCCCGGACTTCGGAACTTCTTGGTAGGCTATAGGCTATATGTAGCTACATATCGTCAAATGCGGAGACATTAATCATTCAGAGGGCCTGAGGTGGCATCTACTAGCGGCAGCAAGTAAAATCCTACCCTATCACCATCATGGCGACTGGCTCCATAAACGACTGGGTGACTTCGATATCTGAAATCTATCGGTCGGTTCGACGATTTTCAAAATGAAGTGACCAGTCTCTTGCGATGCGCTTTTCAGGTACCTCTTTATGTCGATGTCACGCGCAGAGTCCACGCTGCCATCCACTCAACTGGGCTCCTTCAGGTTCTTATGCTATTCTCAGAAGGGTCGTACAGCTTCTTCCTATCTTCATCTGACCTGTTCCAAAACCGGTTGGACCTGTACGCATATAGTATGACAAGCTAGCCAAGGCTATCAACCCACCCGGCCACCCCACCACTGTGACTGTAGTAGCCATGAAGGACAGCAAAGCCGCTTCGGGTAGGCCCACTGACGAGGAGGTGCTCGCGGCGTTAGGATACAAGCAAGAGTTCAAGCGTGCCTTCGCCCCGCTCGAGGTGTGTTCCAAGTGCAATGGATAATGAAGATAGGCCTAACCATCACGATTAGGTCTTTGGTATTGCATTCTCTATCATTGGCTTACTGCCTTCCATTGCCTCCGTGCTTTTCTACGCTATCCCTAATGGTGGTGGCCCTGCTATGGTCTGGGGTGTCAGTACTTTCTTCCACGGGCGTCAAGATAAGCAACTTACTTATTTTTGACAGTGGCTTGTCGCGAGCGTTTTCGTCTTGGCGATTGGAGTATCCATGGGTGAACTGGCGTCAGCTGCACCTACATCTGGAGGGGCAAGTACGTCACATCATCTTACCGATCACTACTCACGCAGAACCGACAGTTGTATTTTTGGACATATAGCTTGTCCTCACCCAGATGGAAGAGGATTCTCTGCTGGATTGTCGGATGTGAGCCGACCATGTTGTTATAAGCATGCCATACTGATGCACCGCCAGACGCGAACACTATTGGCGCAATATCTGCCATTTCTTCAATTGACTGGGGATGCGCAGTCCAGATCATGGCAGCCGCCGGCATCGGTTCAGGTGGCGAATTCGAGGCGACCTCGGCTCAGACTTTGTATGCAGGCTCCCGGATACCGTCGAAGTACTTGACTGTGCTGATAATGCTTTCAGCGGAGTGTATGTGGCCATCATTGTGGCCCACATAGCCATATGTTGTCTTGGAACAACGATCCTTGCGCGACTCCAAGGTCTCTACGTCATACTCAATCTTTTGTACGTTCCTCTTAGGGCATTGTTAGGTGTCGATTGACCTTTGCCCACCTAGGCTCTGTCTGGCGGTGATCATCGCACTGCCCACAGCCACACCGCCAGAATTCAAGAACACCGCAAAATTCGCATTGTGGGACTTCACGAACTGTATGTCTGTTGATTTTACGACATTTCTCACCGCATTGACGCGTTTTTAGTCAATGGGTGGTCGAACGGATTTGCCTTCATCCTCAGTTTCAACGCCCCTCTATGGACGATCGGTAGGTCAATCTCCTGGTGTCATGAGTACTTCAACTGATGTCTTTCCTTCTCAGGCTCCTTTGACTCCAGCGTGCATATCAGCGAGGAGGCCTCCAACGCAGCTATCGCAGTACCCTGGGCTATCACCTTGGCTATCGCCATCGCGGGTATCGTTGGCTGGGGTGCGTCGACCTCTTGAGCTAGTCCAGGTTTGACTACTAATATTACACTCTCGACGCAGCAATAAACATGTCACTTGCCTTCTGCATGGGAACTGACCTCGAGGCCCTGCACAACAGTGCCCAACCCATGGCACTTATCTTCACACAAAGCTTTGGAGAGAAAGGTACTCTGGTTATCTGGGCTATCGTCGTAATCGTCCAGTATGCTCTCTCCACTGTTCCTTCGACCCTTGTCATCTGACGATTCCGTGCCTTTTTGTGCGTGCCTTTGTTGATAATGCATAGATTCATGATGGGTTCTAGCATGGTGAGCCACTTTACCAATGTGGCTATATGCACTCGTCTCTGATTCTTATAGTTGCTTGCTGCCAGTCGACAAACTTTCGCGTTCAGCCGTGACTCAGGTAAGATATTTCGGAGCTTTGTGGGGTCAAATTAATTTTAACATTCATTTCTGATCTTTAGCGCTTCCTTTCTCCTCATGGCTATACCGCATGAACAGCTTCACCGGAACTCCGGTCAACACGGTCATATTTGACGGCGTTCTAGCCATCCTTTTGGGATGTCTTGCATTCGCCGGTGCCTCAGCTATCAACGCTGTCTTTGGTCTATCGATCGTTGGCACCTACATTGCCTATGCCATCCCGATCGCTGCGCGCTACCTTGGCGAGAACAATTTTAAACCCGGACCGTTTACCCTTGGCGCCTTCGTACGTTCAGCTCATGTCTTCTCCATCCCATCTACTTACTGGCGTGAACACAGGGCTTGCCTGTGGCGATCATCGCTGTCGTTTTCATGATGTTCATGTCCATCGTGTTCTGCTTCCCAAGCACCGCAGTTACCGACGCGCCAGACATGAACTACACCGTCGTTGTCCTCGGTGGTATCCTGTCCCTCTCTGTCGTGTGGTATTACTTTCCCAGATACGGCGGAGTACACTGGTTTACTGGGCCTGTGCGGAATATTGACGACAGGGCCCCCGAAATTTCACGCGACTCCAGCGACGGGTCTGTGGAGAAGGAGCCACTGGATGTTTCGGTCGCATGATTGTATCGTACCCTGGTGTCCTTGGACGCGCCATTGTGCCCACCTCTTAGATAGCATGAGGCGGCCACGAGAACCTTTTAAATGGATACATACATATGTACCCGTAGTCAATCATATTATTATTTTGCGTCCGATCATTTTTGAACGCGGTCACGTGGTGGCGCAACTTAGATAAAATCGTGTTGCTCGGTCAACTTATACCCTTTTCTCCTACTACATCGAGCCCTATTTGAAACACTATCATTACAGTCAACATCATCGGAAATGCTTCGCTTTATTGCCAAACCATTCTCTCGTAGTCGCAGCGACGGCCTCAAGAGCACGCTCTCGACCTGGCACGACCCGGCAGCGGTCCCTGACGCCCCTATCATCAATGATTCGCGACCATTCACTCACCCCCGGAGGGTTCACTGGTGGTGCGCAGATACCAAGAGTGCTCCGGCGGCCTCTGCGGACGTTATTGCGCATGAGTGCCATTTCCATCCGTCAGCCTCTCGAATGTCGCTTCGCTCGGATGATATTCCCTGGATCGTTCCAACCACACCCAGCATGGCCTGGCCGGGCCAGGGCCCGGCAATTCCAGTATCTCGTCTCAACGTCGGCGCGACTACTTCCAACATGCTTCGAAGCCTCAGTGGCGGCCGGCCCCTATCGCGGGTGTTGACAATAACGAGGATGGAAGGGGAGTCGATCCGGAGGAGGCGGAGAATTCAGAAGAGGATTGCGCCGGAGGAGCTCGTCGTGGGGTTGGGTTTGATTCTGAGTGGCCGGGCGGGGTCGGTGGGATGTCATGGCGAGGTCGTTCGCAAGGTCGAGGAGGAGCGTGCGGAGGAGGCGTGGAAGGTCGTAAGGACGCTGCCGGAGGAGATTGAAGGCTCAGATGAGGATTGGTGATTGTCGCTGGCGAGGACAACACATATACCCCGGTTACGACGACGTTTCGCAACTCCTAAACCAAAAACCAAAAAAAAGTGGCGTCTGCGAGATTGAGCTGTAGTCTTCATCAAGGTGAGCAAACTTTACGCACCTTTCTTCGAACTCGGGTTGACATCACTCTTAGAGATACCCGACCACATCCACCGACAGCGTTATCGCGAACCCGCCCCTTCCCCCTCCCCCTCCCCGCAAGCCCGCTGCCGTACGCCCCGATCGCAAACGACACAAGCGTCTAACTTCCTGCTCACCGCCCAAGTAAGTCTATGTTCCCTTCATCCCATGTTCATATGCTCGACTACCCAACTCCAGGCTTCGTTCGTATATAAGGTACGTCCCCATCCCAATCTCCATCGCGCGCCACGGGTCGTGCTCATCCCCACTGACAATAATTCCCTCCTCTGATGCAGGCCGCGATCGCCTGTGGTTTGACTTGGGGGTTTGGACTTGCACATGAACAGGACTTCGACCGAAACTTGGGCTGGTACTGGTACTTGAACTTGGCTCTGATTTGAACTCGACTGGGCACTTGGCGACTGAGGCTTCGACTCTAGCGTGCTTCTGGGACTTGAACAGCAGACTCTTGCACGCCTTGGGCCTTGGCTGAGTTGTCTCGCTAACTTCTACTTCAATCCTTTACATAGGCCGTCAACATGGGAATGGGTCTCAAGACATCAAGAAGCCGATGACGATGACCGAGGGCCGGGATCGAAGACTGGACTGTATATATTGGGGCTTCAAAACCGTATCGTTCCCTTCTTCGTCTTCTCCTTCTTGTCGAACACGTTCACGACATCCACACTAGGGGCAGCCGCGGCGTGGAAGCCGGGTGCCAATCGTAGGGTGTTGCTCGGGGGTTCGTTCAGGTAAGAGGTCGCCGCCGAGTGGTCGTTTGCTGACCACTTTCTTTCCCCTTTACCTTTTCTGGCTAGGTAGTTGGGGGCGGGGCAACTGGACGACAAGAAGGCCGGGATGGATGAGCGAGGTGCTGCGAGTAGTGGGCCCCGGTCGCTGGTCGACGCGGAGCGGGTTTATTTTCTGTTTCATAATCGTATCGTTCCCTCCTTCCTCTTTTCCTTCTCGTCGAACATACTCACGACATACACACTAGGGGCAGCCGCGGCGCTGGGGTCGGGTGCCAAACGTAGGGTATTTTTGGGGCATTTCGAGGTAAGAGATCGCTGCCGAATCGTCGTTTGCTGATCACTTCTTTTCTCTTGACTTAGCTAGGAAATTTTGGGGCAGGGAAACTGGACGACAAGAAGACCGGGATGGACGAGCGAGGAGATGAGGGTAATGGGCTCTGGTCGCTGGTCGACGCGGAAGCGGGGTTATTTTCTGTTGGGGCGGGGCAACTGGACGACAAGAAGACCGGGATGGATGGGCGAGGAGTTGAGGGTAATGGGTTCTGGTCGCTGGTCGACGCGGAAGCGGTTTTCTTCTTCTGTTTCATAATCGTATCGTTCCCTGCTCTTCTCCTTCTCTCTTTGAATACACTCACAATACCCACACTAGGGGTAGCTGCGACGCGGAGGTCGGGTGCCAACGTAGGGTGTTTCGGGGGGCATGTCGATGTAAGAGGTCGCTGCCGGGTCGTCGTTTGCTGACGTCTTCCTTTCCCTTTCACCTTTCTTTTTTAGCTAGGTAATTCGGGGGTGGGGCAACTGGACGACAAGAAGACCGGGGTCGATGGGCGAGGAGCTGAGGGTAGTGGGCTCTGGTCGCTGGTCGACGCAGTTGCAGTAGACCTTGCTTCTGATCTTCTTTTCGCTTTCTTTCCTTTTGAGTTTGGACTTGGACTTAGGACCTTTTCAACTGTCTTTTGAGCGTAGTTTTGGACTAGGGCAACGGACCCTTACATACCTTGTAGTCGACCCGCGTTGTTTCGCTGACCTCTCAGCTTCTCTTTTTGAGCTAGGTCATCAACATGGGGATGGGGCTCAAGACATCAAGAAACCGATGAGGACGAGAGAGGACTGGGGCCGAGTCGGATGCACATTGGGCTTAGAAATTGTATCGTTCCCTTCCTTTCCCTCTCCTCGTGTCGAACACACTTGAATCATCCACACTAGGGGCAGCCGCGGCGTAGAGGCCGGGTGTCAAATGTAGGGTGATGTTCAGGGCAATTCGAGGTAAGTTCTCGTTGCCGTATCGTCGTTGCTGACCACATTCTTTCCCTTTATTGTTCGCTAGCTAGATACACCCTGGGGGCGGGGAATTGGACGACAAGAAGACCTGGGATGGATAGGGTAGGAGTCGAGGGTAATGGGCGCTGATCGCTGGCCGACGCAGTTGCATTGGACTCATTCATCCGTTTGTAAACCATTGCTCGATTGTAAATAACCTTCACTGCTCGATTGTAAACCAAAACGGGCTCTTATTATAGAATAACGGGCACTTACATAGTTTTGAACATGACTGGACTTTGTGATATACGCGAAATCTAAGAGAGATAAGATAAGATTCTGATTGTCCGTGCGTGTGTCCTTTTTTGTTTATGATTCCCACGGTTGATAGCGCAGTAAGAGTTTCGCTGTACTGGCAAGCCCACTGCCAGCCAAACGCTGCACCGGCCTCCCCTATAAGCCCGCGCCCTTCCACTCAAAATCAATTCATCCTCTCTTACTCTAAATAACAAAGGCAAGTAGTTCCATTTTCAACAACTCAAATAATCCTCTGCGATCTACCGCTGTCCTCGCTGTCTGAACTGCCGTCGTCGTCGACACCGGCGTTCTTCAGCAGTGAGCGCGCGTTGTTTGTTTGGCCCTGTCGCGTCGCCCGCAACACTCTCGTCGCGTCCACCCCTGCGTCCACAGTACCCCAGACGGCCCTCAACGTCGTCTGTAGCCATACACACGTGGCCTACACGTCCTCTAGCATTCTCATCTCACCTCGTCTCCATTTTTCCCAAAAAAAGACCCAGTACTGACACCCTCTCCATCAGATGCCCAAAGAAGCCGGTGCTAAGCCCAAAGTGCGTTTTTCACTCGGCGTCTAGTGCCCAATGTCTCATGTACATGCTGACTGATGACGTTTGTATCTGCAGCGCAAGGCCGCTGAGAAGGCTGAAAAGGCGACGAGAGGCGGAAAGGGCAAGAAGGACCCCAAGGCGCCCAAGCGTGCTCTCTCGGCGTACATGTTCTTTTCCCAGGACTGGCGCGAGCGGATCAAGGCTGAGAACCCCGATGCGGGCTTTGGAGAGGTCGGAAAGCTACTCGGCGCCAAGTGGAAGGAGCTCGATGAGGAGGAGAAAAAGGTACATTCTGTCGATCCTTTACCTTCTCCCGCAGCTGATCGTCGTCACAGCCGTACGTGGAACAGGCCGCAAAGGACAAGACTCGTGCAGAGGACGAGAAGGCTGCTTATGATGTACGTTTCCCTTCCTCCCTCTTTCTTACAGAGACACCTTTGCTAACCTCATCGCCGTACACAGGGCAAGAAATCCTCCGCCGCAAGCGGAGACGACGAGGACGCCGGTGATGACGAGTAAATCTCCGACAACTACCAACACCAAATTTGTCTCCATTACTTGCTGTTGCTGCTCCAGACGAGTGTACATTACTTATTAGCAGGCCACGTAACGTTCCTGCCATTCGTATTTCGTATTATATACCCTCTTCGACCCCACCCCACTCCCGCCTTGTGTGTTGTAGCATCACCGTCACCCGTCCTCACGCCAAATCTCCCTTGTTATTGTGTTAAGCTTTAGCTACGCCTGCCTTCTGTGTTTATGTGCTTACTTTTAGTGTTCAGCCTTCATGTTTCATAGTTTAAATAAGATCGTCGCTTTGCGCCTGCTCTGCATATAGGAAAGAACTCGTTCACAATCACCCATACACTCTCTTATCTCTGACCATTGGCGGCGCTGACCTATTTCATCACCTCTTTTCCTCGACATTCACCAAAACAATTGAAACTTTCATCATCCGTCACCACAGAATGTATGTATTCCTATTCACAATCCCCCTCAAATAGCTGACCTAATTCGTCGCAGTCCAGTGCCCACCACGAATAAAATTTGTCATATCCTACCGAGGCCGGAGAACGCCACGCCATCCGAAAACACACCCTATCACCCTATCAGCACAAATCCAGGACCGCTGCTGTCGTCCTGGCCTAGCTCCAGGCGCGAAGCCCCCTTGGAGAACGACGCAAATCCGTTACCGCCCATTCATAGCACGGAGGAGAAGGATGCCCATAGCCAGTCGTCCAGGGCCACGCGACCAAATGCCACCGTGACCCATAGACACAAAGTCAAGGACCGCGGCTATAGTACTGGCCCAGCCCCGGGGGCGTGAGGCCGCGCTGAGGACGACGCGAAAATCACAACCGTGACCTTGTCAAAGGAAGAAGAGGGAAAACATGATGATGACGAGGAGATCTTGGACGAGAAGGGCCTGGGTACCAGGCCATATCGGGGTGCCGAGCTCGAGACAAAGGCACATACGTCCCAGAGATCCCCCGCATGCCGCGATGATTCAAGTGCTGATCAAGATCATGATTGGCATCATATCGTCATCATATCGTCATCATGATCGCCACCCATAGACATGGACAAGACTCTCGTTCAGAGACTAGAATGCCGCTTACGATTCCCTCTTTTCACTGCAACACAAGATATTTTCTTACCACAACCTCTCACTGCAGCCAAAGATGTGGATTCAAAGTTGGCGACATCGTAGTGTTTCTGTCATTCGATGAGGACCCTGAAGCATTGGTGGTTCCCCATACCAACAGGTATTATACCCCAAAATACGGGGTCCTCTTCTACTCCCCAACGCCATCCGGAGGAGTCAGCTATTCACCCTCTTCCATTCTACGACCGCAAAAACAAAGCTGTATGACCCTCCTGCCCCCAATCCGTCCACGCGCAGCGTGATGGTGTACTTTAGGCAGATTCCGCCTTGTATTCGACCAGATGATGGCGGAGCACAAGCTTACCAGTCTGCCCGATTCGAAGCCATCTTCACCATCGAATTCATGGCAAAACTCGACTGACCGATGTATGTTTCCCTCTGTGAATCTCATGGGCTTCACTCACTCACTAATCAACTCACAGCTTTGGCGCTCGCTTCAATTTCCACCCAGATCTAGACCCCGACGAAGCTATACAATATGCGTCCTACGCACTTCTAAATGATCCACCAGCATGATTTGGCCCATTAACCATTGCGACGGACGCTCAACGCCTGGAGGCGCTTCCCCATCGGGTTTGAGTCCCCTGGAAGCGTGGTGGAGCGGGAACAAGTCGCACAACTGTGTGTAATCATCAGTGCTCACCGGCAGGATATGGTGGCGACGGCGTCGTCCGAGTGGTTGCTGTCGGAGGTCGCGGCGCGTCTGAAGTTCCGCATGCCATCCCCTTTGCTATGCTGGAGTTCCGGAAGCTTGAGAAGGTGAGCTCAACAAGTAAATCCATATACTCCTCTTCCTCAATACGCGCAATGCAACCGTCTATAATCCTGTTGTCACCGTGAAGCCCGCTGTTTCCACAAGCAGCGATGACGCAATAGCAAGAAATGCAGATAGCGATGAGCTTGACAAAGACGACCACACTCCGCACCTAGTCCACTCTCAACGACTTCTTCCGCAACCTCTTCCGCATGGGCATCTCTGGGGACCTACCTTCGCAAACGCACCCCTCGCATCAAGGCCAGCCCTTCTCTTCGCTATTCACGGACACGACTACGAATTTTGACCACTTCGTCAAGCGGCAAGACGATGGTGCACTTGACAGGATATCCCTGGCACCTGCGCTCGTACACTACATATACCTCTGCGCCAATAGCAAGACCTGGGTCGACGGTGCGCTGCCGTTTCTGTGGCGTGCGAACGTCGGGACCATCCTCTGGCTGCACGCATGACGCGCGGTACATCCCATGCATGTTCGACGCAATGGTGCCGCTTGCGCTATGCGTGCTTGCGCATGCTGGGGTGCCGGTGCCGGTGGTGCGGATTTCGTTGCACTCAGGGCGGCGGACGGGGCACTCGTCAAGAGGAGGGCGCCAACCTAGAGGCAGGGTCGGGTGCGTAAGGACTCCGGAAATTACTGTGTTTCAAGTTCCGAGTCACAAGACAGGTGACGAGACGCAGCAAAACCCAGACCTGAGTCCTGACGAGGAAGAGGGGGCTCAGACTTGACACGGCTGTGGGATTGTCTTGGAGGAGCACGTTGTCAGAATATGTTTTGACTATCCTCCCGGTATAGCTCCGTGCATATGGTAACCGATTTGCGCGTATCGAAAAATGTCGCTTATAAATTACTGTGAGCCTTCTGGTCTATCAATTATCTTTCGAACCTACTGCTAAATTGTCCTTCATACGCATACGCAGGTATACGAAAGTACTTATAAGTATGTAAGTACATACGTGGTGAACCTGACACTACATACAGTTGCCCGGGAAGCCCACCTGTCGTTTTCTCGGCGGTCGGGGCGGTCGGGTGGGTAACTTGGGTATCCGAGTCAACTTCACTCTCCCAAAGTTGGACATCCATTCATCTTCATTTTCATCTTCATAACGCACTGAATTTGATCCGTGTACTAATCATTTTCGATGTGAAGTAAGGGTCTCAGCAAAACATAAATAGATTGAGTGACTAGTTTATATGATAGCTCTTTCGGCCCGGCTTGCCAATGCGAATTATGAACCCCGTGTCGTTCTCGTTTCTCGTTTGTATTTTGAAAACAGTTGTAAGTGGCACTCCCACGTCTATTCAAAAGATCACACTTTGCTCGTGGATCTGATTAGGATGGAGTCAGAGTGGAAGAAAAGGGATGATGTGAGTCACCTCTGGCGTCACACGGCGCTGGCGTTGAGCCAATGTATGGAGCTCCTGGACCTAGAACTTGAACTAGCTCGCGATCGGAGTAGATTGAAAAACTGTTTCCCGCTTGTTTCCCGCACTCCATTTAGAAGTTTCGTCGTGACCTCAGGCGTACGAAACAAGTACGAACTCTTTGCTACAGATATGTATCTACTTAAGTTGGGTCTTCACTTGCTGAAATGACGGAAATGGCTAGTTGGTCTTGACAAAGCCCTCGTATTGGGGCTTTGCGGGGCTCGCCCGTCGGCAGTTGAACAAATCAGTTTCTCGAGGTTTCTCAACCAAGGAAACCACTGGGGACTTGTCGAAAATCAGGAAATATGGAGACTTGGAGATTTATGTCCGATTTTCTAGAAACCTGACCGGGAACCAGACATCAAAAACTTACATAACTAAAGAAACCTACATAAACCTAGAAAATGCATTTGAAATCGAGACAAGTATCTAGTTGAACAATCATTTTACGTTGTTCGAATACACTGATGCTACCCCCTTGTGTTGAGGTTTCCAGGTTTCTGAATTTCCACGTTTTTGAAACCTGGAAACCAACGAAAAACCACGAAAACCTGGAATATATTTTTCCATCTTACTGATGGCCCTGCACTGCGCAGTATGTACTTAAATCTTCGGCGCCTATATCATTTGTCTTCTTTTCAGGTCATCACGGGGCTGACACATCTTATTAACATGCACCTGGCCACTCCTGGCGCCTTGTAGAGAAATTCTCTCTCCATCACACCAAGATTCTGACGCTGATGAGAGTCCGAAGTCTGCAATGCATGCCACCTAAGACACGACGGTAGGTGCTTCTTGATGGACTCTTAGGGGGGGTATTTGGTACAATGAGATGGGGCCTAAGAGACAACCGCTGTTGGAGGTACATCAGGAAAACGTGAAGACATTGGTATTTCCAGGCGGAGTTTATAACTGATTTGGTAAATTATAATGCTAGATCTTGGAGGCCAGTCAGGTCAGAAGCGATGCGGAACGCCATAAGATGCAGATAGCT
>JABCKT010000443.1:0-14289 GCA_018858115.1 Tephrocybe rancida | reverse complement strand
GAAACACTGGCACCAGTACTCAAATGGTCTGAAGCAGCACCTGGGTTGTGGGACACAGAATAAGGCTATCTAGCAGTGTAGAACATGCACCTGCGGCCGAAAAAATGGTATTCTTGACCTCGTTTTTGAAGGTGTTCGTTATTGAACATGACGCGTGACAAGTACCAAAAGTGTTCAGTTCGCAGCCCTCCGTGACGCGTGACGAGAACACTCGGTCGTAATAGTACAGTATATGTTTACTAGTCCCCATGTGTGCATTTTGTGAACACCCATCAATTGGATTTTATTATACCTTCTGCCACATGTGTATAAGATTGAATGAAAGACATACAAAGATCCAACAAAGATCTTAATATCTTATCCAAAACAAAATGGTCTTGGGAAAGCTACGAAAACATCTTTCCCAAGCAATGTACCCTAATTTGGCAAGATGACATGTCTTTGCGTCTTTCACGTCTTTCGCAGCTTGGTCGTCTTGGTCAAGATACCCAAGACGCCCAAAGACGAACCTGTAGTTTTGCTGATGGCATTTTAGTCAAATCGACAGTCACAGGTCACAGATATGTCTGTTGAATCCATTTTCCGTGACATCTACTAAAGATTGCTTAATGTGGCCCAGAATTTGCGAAAATTTCCGCGTCCTGTGACACGCGGGCTTTTGTCGAAACCAAAACATTCGACACTCGTGTCACAGGTTACACCCACTGACCAGTGTCGATTTGATTGAAATGGGACAGTACTACCTAGGCGAGCAGCAGGAATACTTTTCGATCAGCATCGGTATCACCCTATACTTACCGCATAACCATCAAAGATCCGGACGCAGTGGGATGAAGGTTGAACCTCCCGAGCTTCTGGCAAACTTCTGACATGCTTTGGGCGCTCCGGGATACCCGCAATCTCCCAACTTCCTGCTGGAAACAAGTATAACCAACCAAATTTGTCTTCTTGATGCCTGTCCTTATCGATCCAGGATCCCGATGGCTTTAAAGCCGACTCAATTCGTCCAGATAGCCCCTCAGACCAAAGTCTGAACGACTATGTACCTCCACTTCGCGCTAGTTGGTCTTTTGTTGCTTTTTGCTGTCAAATGGTACCAGCAGTCTCGCGGCCATAGATATCCACCGGGTCCGTTCGCATACCCGTTGCTTGGTGATCCATCTCTCCTTCAGTGTGTCAGTTCAAGCCCGAACTAAACTATGTTCTAGGAAATCTCCTCAGTATTCCTTTAGAGTACCCTTGGACGCACTTTGCGAAGATTGCGCGGAGCGGTGCGTTAGCACACCGTGGAGCTTGCTAGCATGTTCACATCTGCATCCCAGGAGACGATGCTATATATTATCACGGACTAGGCAACTCCATTCTCGTGCTCAATAGTTTGGAGTCCATTCACGACCTCCTCATCAACAAAGGAAACACCTACTCTAGCCGGCCTTTCTTCGTTGTTGCCAGCGAACTTATGGATCTAGTGAAGGTGGGTCGGTATACAATTTGACTATTAACCATTTTCTGATATTCCACAGAGTACCGCGTTCATACCATTCGGGCGTCGTTGGCGACTTCACAGAAAATTCTCCCGAATTGCTTTAAACCCAGGCATGGTTCGGGAATACGAGGGGGCGCTCTCTGGTGTCTCGACACTGCTAACAAAATCCTTACGTCAGACTCCCGAAGCCTTTGTTGACCATGTCCGATTGTAAGTGTTCATGTTTCTAATACAGCGCCAAGATAAACATATCTCTTAGGGCCGCAGGTCGAGTAATCATGAGCACAATATATGGTATTGATGTTCATTCAGCCGAAGATCAGGTCTGCTTTTTGCTTGGGATGTGAGTATGTGCTGATGATGCTTCTCTCAGTATATTTCCATCGCAGAGCTGGCGATGGATATGATCAGTAAGGCTGTAATTCCGGGGGCTTACCTGGTAGACCTCATCCCCGCAAGTAGGTTCTCTCCCTCCGCAGTTCGTGATGATGCACTGATCATTACCAGTGAAATATCTTCCGAAATGGATACCATTCACCGCTTTCCATCAGGTGGGGAGTCGGGGCCGCGTCTTGGTTGCGGAATTGATTCAGAAGCCTTTTGAACATGTCAAAGCGGGAATAGTAGGTCCCTCATTCCCTGCGATTGATGTGGAACTAAGATATTTGGCTACGAGGTTGCCGGAACAGCGAAGCCATCGTTTACGAAGGATGTGCTTACAAAAGGAGAGTTTCAAGCCGAACGAAAGACTGACGATGAGTTTGAGACCACACTGAAATGGGCTTCTGCTTCAATGTATGCCGGTACGTTACTCCACATTTGAACCCAACAAGTATTGTACTCACGGTGGTCGCCCGAGTCGTAGCTGGGCAAGAAGTGGTGCATCTCTTTCGGGATTTTGACTCATCAATCAACTGAAATCGCCTCTTACAGGTGTCTTCTTCCATTCTCAACATGATCATGGCAATGGCTACCAATCCGGACAAGCTCAAAATCGCTCAGGTAGAATTGAGCAAAGTCGTAGGATCACGCCTCATCACTGTTGACGACCGAGACCATCTTCCGTATGTACATGCGATAATCAAGGAAACCCTTCGCTGGCATCCACCGCTACCCATGGCTATTGCTCGGTCATCGATCGAAGACGATACTTATAGAGGTACGCTATGCCTATCGTCATGTTGCTTCCGCTCACTCCTTACAGGTTACCTGATTCCAAAGAATACAATTATCATTCCGAACATCTGGTACTTGCATTATCGTTTTGGCTTCTCAATCGCAACTCAAATCTTCCCTAGGGCAATAGCTCACGCGACTGACATGGAATATCCGCCTGAGAAATTCGTCCCAGAGCGATTTTTGGGCAATAACCCTCCAATCGACCCATCGACCTACTGTTTTGGATTCGGAAGAAGGTATGGCCAGCCTGTACCTCGAGCATCAAAGCTGATTCAACCAAGAATATGCCCAGGACGAATGCTCGCGGAGAATGCAGTATTCCTTATGACAGCTAACATTTTGAAATCCTTTGACATCAAGCAAAGTGTCGATAAGACTGGTCGGACGGTCCCCATCCGTGTGCAGTACTCCTCGGGTCTTGTTTCGTGAGCTATTAATTTGTTGAATCTCACGGAAACCTCATCTTTGTTACAGTCTTCCAGACACCTTTCAATGTGAGATAACGCCTTCAGGAGAGGTGTAGGAGGGAGAGACCAATGATTACGACGTGATTCGACCCTATGGTCCTATGTTATGTCCATCGCCCTAACTAATCTCCTTCCTCACCGAGCGCCCATGGTAGGAGGGTTCCGAGTATCCAAGTGTGTATCGCCAAACTGTGAATAGCATTGGTTCTCTAAGAATAGACATTGACTCCGTAAAGGATGGTGAACTGTCTGGTCGAAGTAAGCAGTCGAATCGGAAGACGACATTCCAAAATCTTTGACACCAACCTTAACCAAGTGGAACCACAATCATAGAAGCCAATCATTCCCGGCGTCATAGAATCTCCACAGATGAGTCAAAGATCTTGTTCGATGACGGATGGCCGCATCACAAACACCTGGTTTCCACGAGTAGAAGACCAAGACGAGGTAGGCACCTAAACTTTGTTCTGTCGCATCAGGCGAAAGACTCGCGGGGTCGGATTGATATGTCAAGGAGAGAATGTATTAAGGTGAGGAAGTGATGGTGAACTCTGATCATAGACACAAGCAATTGAAGAGGGAGAAAATGAACATTTCAGCCTGGATTCAATGTCAAGCCCCTTCAAGCGCCCCTCTTTAATCTGCCAGTGAATTTGTAAGTGGCCGGGCCGATAGGACTTGGGACTGTCCGTACTGCCAGTGTCAACCAACACGACATCGGAACCTAGCGTGTATAGTATAAATATCTAGTAGATTCTTAAATCGGCTTGCCGCTAGATGTCTTCCGGGACCGTAAGGTGTAAGATTATATATTTCACACTGGCAGGCCCTTGAGACTAAACACGCTAGCACCCTACATTCACAGCTGAATACCTATATTCACTTGAACCGACTTGAGCTGCGTATAGCTAAGGTCAAGAGTCAGATAAGGTGGGTGAGTGTAGCATATCACCCACGTCTCCAATGCCTGTTCCCCCAACTCGCGGCCGTCTCCAGACTGCTTATATCCTCCGAACGGCAGTGCAACGTCTCCGCCGAGCGCAAAATTCACCTATATGAGCAAGGTCCCGTCAATTATAAGTATTTCTATGCCTAATTTTCTGTGCAGACTTACAAAGGCAGAGCCGGATTCGAGCGCATGAGCAACGCAAAGACAGCGCGAAATACTTTCGGAGAACACGCTACAGGATAGTCCGTAAACGGAATCATTGGCAGCTTCAATTGCCTCTGGGATGCACAATGTCATCAATGATAATCGGAGCAAGGATGTATGTGTCTGCACCTTCCTCTGTCGAAAACTTGATGATCACAGCAACTGGGCCGAAGATTTCCTCTTTAACGATTTTCATTTCGGGCTTCGTCTCCGTGAAGATGGTGGGCTCGATGAAGAAGCCCTCACGTTCAAGGCGTTTCCCACCAACTAATAATGTAGCGCCATCATTCTTTCCCGATTCAATATACGTCATGACACGCTGGAAGTAATCAGTTAGCAACAGCCGCAAGAGATGATCCAAGTAAGTGCCCTTACGTCGAGTTGCATTTGCGATACAAGTGGGGCATGCTGGGTAGTTGGCGCGAAGGGATCTCCTACGGCATACGCAAGGCCTTTGGCGGCAGCAGAGAAGTGTTCCACAAACGTGTCGTAGACCCCTTCCTGCACGTAAAGACGAGTGCCCGCGTAGCAGGTCTGCCCCGCATTGTAGCTGATGACGGAAGCACCGTGAGGGCCGAGACGATAACCAGAGACCCAAGGTCGCTTACAACAGGCCCATGGCACTCCACTTCACTGCCTGCTCAATGTTCGCGTCGTCGAAGATGATATTAGGGTTTTTCCCGCCGAGTTCTAAGTTCACGGACTTGAGGTTGGATGCGGCCGACGCCTCCATGATCTTGCGGCCAACAAGAGTGCTGCCAGTGAAAGTGATCTTCCCTATCTTTGAATGAGCCGATATGGCAGCGCCGACAATCGCTCCTGGAGATAGATTGTTAGATGGATAGTCGTGCGGGCTTAGGTGATCGATGTACCCAGGCCATTGACTATATTAATAACGCCAGGAGGGAAACCTGCTTCGTTGAATAATCCCGCAAGTGCGAGTGCCGTCAACGGAGTGACCTCAGATGGCTACGAAGAGTCAAAGTGAGACCCTTGAATGGAACAGCAACGGCTGTCAAGTAAGTACCTTGATTATGACAGTGTTTCCAGTCGCAAGGGCTGGGGCAAGTTTCATGATTATCAAGCTCTAGAACTCGCGCATAAGTATAATGCCCACAGTTAAGCAGAAATGCATGATTCCCACCAGGGGGAAGTTCCAGGCTACGATCGCTCCCTGGTTGTAAAAATGGTTATAAGATGATGACAGGACAAAGCGCTCAAATCACTGACTACGACACCATATGGCTCGCGCCTCGTATAAGCGAACTTCTGGTCATTCGTCTACCCAATATTCTGAGTAATGATTGTCATCGTTCGACAGTTTACCCATACCTCGACAGTCTTTCCTTGGTTCTTATCTGCCCATCCTGCGTAGTACCGAAGACCTTCGTAACAACTCTTGATCTCTGCTGATGCACCAAAGAAACTCTTTCCTGTTCTCCGTCAGACCTGAGTTCAAATTTGACCAAAGAACCTAGCTCACCAACGTTCAGAGACTCGAGTGCGGAAAACTCGTCCTTCCTTGCCTCAAGGAGATCGGCGAGTTTATTCAGAAGGCGTCCCCTATGGGCTCCAGACGTCTTGAGGCCCCAAGTGGTCTTATATGCCTTGAGCGCAGCATCGACAGCGACGTCAAGATCGGTTTTTGATCCTGCGCTGACAGGCGTGATGAGCTTTCCGGTAACTAGAATTTGTGAATGACGGCGGTAAGACACTGTTCGAACTCAGGTGCATACCTGGATTGACGACTCTAGAAGGCGTGCATAAGCTTGACACGCCTGGTAAATCATCGATTTCACTTACTCGATCGTTGCGTCGGGGTCTACGGGCTTGACAAAAGCACCATTGATGAAGAGCCTGAGACAAGGTAAGGGATTCACTGATTCTCTTGCATCGATGTCGAGCAAGGCTTACCCCGTGTTAATCGTTGAGGTTCCCTTGTAAGAGGGAGTGTCGAATGTGTAAGTGAATTCAGCCATTGAGGTTGTGACTTGAATGAGCGCATGTGCTACATTCACTTATATAGCAGACTGGTGAAACGGCCATGTCGAAAGTATAATATTGACCATCACCCCTCGCGCTAGGCCAATCAAAGAACCCTCTTTCCCTACATCGTTCTTCTCATGGGCGTTCATCAGATCTTGCATGGGCGTTAGTAATTGAGCGTAACCGTGAGTATACACCGTGACATGTATTCGAGACTTGTCAAATACTGTATCATTTCAAACAATTCGAACAGCAGTGTGACTGGTGACCTGCTGTTCGATATTTACGTTTCGAACGAGCCCCCAATCGTGTGTGACAATCGCCCGGATTTCACTAAGAAGCCAGCAATAACTTTCCTGGACAATGTGTAACGGGAATCTAAGATTAATGACTTGAAGGGCAATTGGAAGCATTTACGGCACGAAAAGCGCGTACCTCCTGCACCCCAAAAGAGGGGAGCTTTTTTTTGTTGGGTTTTCAGACCTGTCAGTCCTTTCGAACAGGGGCTCCTTGTGACGCGTGACGCTCAAATTGATTGGTAAGTAGAGTTGCCAATGCCGTCCGAAGCAGACAGTGTTCGTACCGTCACCGTGACATAGAAGTAAATTGTGTAGTCTCTCCTGGGCGGGCAGTGTCGGGCACTATCAGTCGTACCTCCGTTCTTGTAACGGTGGTGGTGGGGAACCAACTTTCCGTGTTAGTATTACCCAAAACTACAGCCTGTCTGGCGCCTGCCATCACTGGTGGGCTGTGGCCTCCCCGCTCAGCACCCGCATCGCCGAAGATCTATCACGTTTCCATACAGCGTCCACCTACAAACCAGTGGCTTCTATTCTCCTCAATGCATTCGGAACCTCAGAAGTTCCGAGTCCGACGCCGTGTACATATCATTAAACGTCTACTAGTACTTGTATCGAGGAAATTACAAGGAAATTGCTTGTCGACGTATTATCCAATACGAACAAAGAACTAAACTGCCGCAGTTCTTGGATATAAGACTGTTACGCTCTACAACATGTGATTGGAACTGGAATCTGAATCCGTCAGCGGTACAAAAAAACTTTCGACGCTGTGTCACTGTGTGAAGAGATGGAGACGACAGACATATCTTCCGACCCCGGAAGGGTATGTGCGTGGCCCAGAGAAGCTGCCATAATATTGGCCGATCTTCTTTCGTTGTTATTCCAGAACCCCGAAAAAAAGATTTCGCAAGGAGATACGATTGCGCTACATGTAGTTGGTGAATCAAAGCACCCCACAAAAGGGTGTATACCGCGCTCAACGGCCTGCGAATGACGTGGGCCGATAACTCTTGATTCGACCGTCTCTCTCCTAGTGACTTTGAAATCTAGTTTGTAAGACATACTTCTTGATCATGGCCAACCGTGCAAGTCCGTGCCTCAGGCTGCCGACCTTCCTTGTTCAATTACGCCTCTCATACCGATAGGTTTAGTCCTTGGTATGATCGTATGCTCGGACCCATGTTGCACGAGATCCACTGGACCGAGATTAAACGACGTGAATTGGGCAGGTGTAGCGGTGAGGTTCTAAGTCACCAAAACCGTGCTTCACATGTTCCATCGGGCTCAAATCAGACCTGTATCCAAATCAGACCTGAAGCTATTTTGAGAATTGAAACGAACATGTCCTATTGTAGGGCCACTCCATTACTAGTGTGTCTGTGGTGTGGGTCCCATCTGCCATGCGCATGATCTTACCGACTCCAAGGTGATTTAGGTCGGTAGCATATTCAGCTTGTGCGGGTGTGATCCTATTCCAATATGGCATTCAAAATGCACACTCAATCATTTGAGCCCATTTCGTGGCTTGATGCTGATAGGAGTGAGGAGAATAAAAATAAAATAAAAAGAATCACAGCGTTTCGGCCCGGTCTTGTGTGGGTGTGTGTGTCATTATGGATGCGAGCCCCCACACAGACCATTTTGGGAAGTTAAGTTTTCTTGAGGGCTTCTGTGAGGCGTCCAAGCCGATCAGAGCGGGCCATTGTCTCTGTACAACTATCTCACGTCATGCAAGCTACGACGGTTTCAAAAGGCTTGCCGTGCTCATCTACACAGTTTTATCACATTCTAGGCAGGCGTACTACCTGTACTCAGTGATGTTTATTGACTTTTTTCTTTTTCCTTATGTGAGCGAGCAGGTCGTTCTCATAGCAGTGGGTGAGCAGTGCGAGCAGCCACAAAACGGCTTATATCAAGGGAGATGCTCGGGAGGTCGCATCACTTATGATGATCTTTGCCTTAGGCCGACTACTAAGGACTGCCCCCTGTCTCGGATTCGACAAACGAGCATCACAAAGTGAGAGGCGGTGGTATCAGTGTTATATATTCGACCCGACAGATCTTCCTTGCCTATCCAAGGACTTATCACGAGAGGTGGAAGCACAATAGTCACTGCGCTTCTTCGAGTCCGTTAATTACCGGCGTGTTCCTCTCTAGGCGGAGAGAAGCATATGCATCTCCAGATCGAATCCACCGCTCCCAGTTATCCACTGTCGTCACATCATGGTCTCAGCGCGCATCGTTTCTGATGCATATCCTTGCATCGGTCCAAACGAAGGCTGCTGGTTGCGGAAATCTCGGAATCTTTCTCTGTTGCATCATATTCCAAGATAACCTAAAATCTACGTCCTACCATTTTCGCAAGGGCTCGAAAGACGAGTCTTAAAATTGCATGACATGGCCTGCAGGAGATCTAAAGCATATTTTTACTCGCCCCCTCTATCGTCGCTCAAACGTTGTTGGGGGTTTCGTTGAATCCTGAAACATGCTTGCGCTTATGTCCCGTCTTTTCGCCCGCCCGACGCACACAAAGGAGCATCTAATGGTCCAACACTCAACGAACGGGCACCACGAAGCTATCAAAGAGGCTGTGGCATCTTTTTTGAAAGGCCTACAATACGCTCCTCCAGACTCTGATATAGAGAGGCAAAGGTTTTTAGTAAAGGCATTACTCTCGGAATTCTCAGAATATAACCAGAACGCTTGGTTTGAAGAAATGTGCCACCAAGCTTCTGCAATGGCAGAGGTATGGAGGTACCCTTTGTTGACATCTACACAGCTCAAACACAACAACCGATAGCTTTCCTACCACAGGCATCCAGTGGATGTTCAGCTGCAAATTGCGCGCTTTACTTGGTACGTCCGCGTAATGGCCTGCACGCCCGGCTAATGGAGCTTTAAGGTACATGTTGTATATCGACGATCTTTGCCACAAGTTTCCCGACTCTTTGCAAAAGTTCCAGCAATCAGTACTACTGTCGGATTCTCATGGAGATCACCCTGTGCTTGTCAATTTCCGCAAGCACCTCTCCGATATGTACAAATTCTGGGACTTCATGCCAGCAAACGGGATCACTTCTTCAGCTCTAGAATTCATCAATGGCTGTGCACTGGAAGAGATGCCAGAAATCTCTAACATGACGCTCTCCGTCAACGCTCGCTCTTGGCCATACTTTCTTCGCACCAGGACAGGCGTTGCTTCAGCTTATGCATTCATGATCTTCCCTCGTTACACCAACCCCGACTTATCCGATTTTATCCAAGCCATTGGGGACATCAGTCTGTTTATTGACCTGACAAATGACGTCCTTTCGTGAGTAATACCTTCCTCCTTTGAGGCTGGAAACACACAAACCATGTTTGTCTCAGATTTTACAAGGAGGAACTTGCAGGCGAAACAAAGAATTACGTGCACAACATGGCATACGTTAATGAAAAACCCGTTTTAGACGTTCTTGACGACATTCTTCGCCAAGCTTTGGATGCGGGGACTCGCATATCCATGGTACTACGCGACACCAACTTGCGCAAGCAATGGTCTACTTTTCTGAATGGATATGTGTACGTACCGTCGAACATACCTATTGCAATGCTTGACGGAGTTGTATAGAGCTTTCCACATGACTCAGAGGCGCTATCGACTTGTTGAACTAGGTCTCTAGAAGATTGTATATGTAGGGCCAATGCGGTGTCGATGTCAATTCGTAGTCATAGTGCCCTTACAGGTGGGATTTTGATGTGCCGATTGAGGATAAGTCTTTGAGGAGTTGTCCCAACAGCCAGCATGTCGTGATTTGCCCTATCGCCACTGCCACGCACGGGACCTTCCCTGATCTTTTACCACTGTGGCTGCAACTACGTGCAAGGCAGGTCAACTTTGCATAGATGCTGTGTTTATGACATAGAAATAGCGGATATGACATAAAAACGAGCGGAAATTACTAAAAAAATACGCAACTGCTGGGTGACAGGTGGAAATCAGAGGTAGTCGCTACAAGCACCCTGATGATTTTGGATGGGGACCGCTGACTTGCTTTCATGTCTTCAGAATGTGGAGAATCAAAGAAGTTGGGTATCGCCTACCGCTGGTCCGTTCAGACTTCTAGTCTAGACCTCTGTAGCTTGTGTAGGTTCAATGCCGTCGATCTACTCTGCCTGGGGAGGCTGGGAGTCTCGGCAGTCCTGTCGCGAACCCCTACAGCCAAATCAAGCGAGCTTGCGCCATCATACCCGTTTTGGGAGCCCCTGATGACCGAGGCCGGACTCTCACCGGATGATAACCAGGTTTCTCAATAGAACAATCCCTTGATTACATCTTTAGCAGCCGAATAACCTCAGGTCTAAATTTGTGAGTTGATACATCCAGGGGAATGAATTGACGAACAAGATGTGGAAGCAAGATTCATCGAAGCGCACCCGAGTTTCTAAAAGAGGAAGAATTTAAACAGGCCCATTTAACACCGCAAGCTATCCTCCGTCAGCTCCCGTGTAAACACAATGGCACTGTCTGAACCTCTAGGAAAACAGCTCGTCTTATTGTGAGTTATGTCTCTTTCACGTTTTGTTTGAATTGTGGCTTACCATGGTGTTCTAGACTTGGACCTTTGGTATGAGCCTTTATCCAGAAATTGGATACACAATTTGACGTGTCTGTGTCCAGTTTTTTGGAACATTATTGAACTGGGCACTTATGGGAGTCCTCGCCTTGCAAGTCTGTGAGTATTCTGATGATGATTTATGAACAAGTTTCTGATCCTTAACCAGACATTTACTTCATTGGTGGTCTCAAAGACGTCACATGGATTCGGCTTCTGGGTGAGTACTAGACTAGGGTATGGTCGCAATACCGAATCTCATGTACTGTCAAGTGGCTACGACCTTTTGCCTTGACATCTTGCAGACAATATTCGCCACTCTCTGTATCTGGGATATGGTCATCATAGGTTGGGGCGATGTTACAGCTCTCCAGGATCTGCCTTGGACATCGAACACATTTCCTATCCTAGCTGGTATTGGTATGATGTGTCCTGGATCTTGTCCAACAAAGACTGATCACCAATTTTAGTTGGTGCTCTTGTCCAGTTGTTCTTTGCCTGGTAATTTTAAAGCCCCATGTTTTGCATTGTGTCAGACATCATTCTCACCTACTAAATATCATAGGCGTATTTTCATTCTCAAGGAGGGTTGGGTTGGACGCACCCTATCTGTTTTCATCGTCCTTGTGAGTCGGGTTTCACGGCAGTCATGAATCTTACCAAATTGTTCCAGACGTCCTTGATGCAGTGCTTTAGTGCGATAATTTTTGCAGTTCGGGTATGTCTTGGAATGCATAATCATTGTGAATCCCTCATGAATCTGACTCTGAGGCAGTGGGCTATCATTGGCCCAGCAGAAGGTGCAAAGTTACTCAGGGGGGGTTGTATTGTGAGCAAGAACTCCTCGCATATGAACCAGTATCTGATGTCAGTGACAGGTCTGGTTAGCAGGCTCTGCCATCTGCGACATTGTTATTGCGGTGTCAATGTCACACATTGTACGTAGCTTGGGCCTCTTGGTTGACAACACAGCTGATTGATCTGGACTCTATGTCATGATGTAGTTCAACTCAATGAAGGCGCAAATGGCACACTTTGAGCAAACCCATAACCTGATGGACAAGCTTGTCATCCAGGCCATTCACAATGGCGCTGTCACTGCTGTTGCTGCTGTTGCGGAACTGATTCTCTTCCTCAGTCTTCCTCAAAGCTTCATGTACACCCTATTGTACGCTGAAATTTTTGGTCTTATGTCATGCATCTGATGTACAAAATCTTGCAGTGCATTGTTCCTTGGGAAATTGTCAGTACACCAAGCATATTTGCTCTATAAGGTTCTTGATAGTGAGAGATCAGGTATTCAAACGTATTGATGGCAAACCTAAATGGACGACGAAGACACAATATAACCTTTACTGAGATTGATAGTAGCCGTATGCTCAACAGGCCTGATGTTGTGAGTTTAGGCCTATGTTAGGGCTTGATGATCAGCTTACACCCCTAAACTTGCTAGCACTTCAACTCATTCCAGCCTGCCAATGTGGAGCTGAAATCCACCAGAGCCCCTGCCCAGTCAGACATAGAGTTAAAGTCCATTATTGCTCCAGTATGAATAATACAAGTCTTGATGATGGCTTAGTCTCTCCTAGACAGACTCATCACATTGTACCTCCTTTCTGTAGTCTATTGGCTAACTGAGGTTTCTGTTGGTAGCATCAGGAAAACTTGTGAGGCCTGATATGACCAACACCCTGATCATGACAAAGCATAACTTGCAATAATGGGCTCTGGTGTAATGTTTGGGATAGATAATTTAGTGACCATATATGGCCACTAATTGTCCCATCAGTGTTTTAGTATGGAAAGCCGGACTGCCATGCTGATGGCAATTGTTCAGCAATCACTGAGGATGTAGGACCCCAGTACCAATGTCCTCATCACCGCAATATCATAGATTGGAAGACAGAATGTCCACAGTCAAGATTCAATATATTATGGCCTACACTCTCAGATCTCAAAATGCTAGGAACTTCACTTAGATAAGGTTAAATCAGAAAAACTGTTTGGTACATTGTGTCTATCACAAAGGCTAGTTTGAAACTCCTTGTACATTGTGATTGTTGAACTGCACCTGGCCTCAGGCCCAGGATCAAGAGGCGCCCATATTTTCCAGAAGATTTCAAACTACAGCCCTAAAGTATGGAGACGACCAGAGACCAGGCACAAAGCTGCAAATGACAGCCATTCAAGGAATGAATTGGAGATAAGTTCAGAAAGAGGGTACAAGTGTGTGTATACTAGAAAGCCAGTTATACCTGTATTGATGTTCCATCTGCACCTCTATGTTACCAAAAGATCGGCTTGTGGAAGCGGATGAGTTGCAAAATTTTTATTATAATAAGTCTTTCAAAGAGGAGATCCTAGATGCTGCACTTGCGGCGTCGGGTGACAGGTGGATCCGCATATAAGAACAAGACATTGCTATAAATGCACATATAAGAGATTACCAGGTTCCACCTATTCAAAAAGTAGCATGATGTGACTTGGAAGTTGCCTGTGAGGTAGCGAGACTGGAAACATTGTCGGAGACGCCCACCAGGGGTCCACATGGCCGCAGGTGTTGACCTCGTTGATGAGTGAGATATTGTGTCTAGGAGTAAATTTAGCTATACAGATATTTCCCAAGGGTCCCTGTAGTGGAGAATGAACTGACTCAAACGTGGACAGAGCTAAAGAGGTGTACCAGGGTCCCACATAACCAACAATTACTGAAGTTGTTGCCATCAGCGTGGCAGTCTGGCTTTCCATATTTTAGTGACCATGTATGGAATATAGTCTCACAGCCTATGTCTGCCTCATCACTCCACTTGATTGGCTGCTATACTCACACATGCAGGCCATGGGATTGCAAAAATATTTCAGCAGCCATTGGAGTGGAGGTCTTTACACTCCCCCACTAATTCCGATCGGACAACCAGATAGGGCTCTATATAAGAGAATCCCCTGATTTTTCCAGTCCGAGTCCGATGTACAGCCACAAAAGTCCGATCAGACATCAGATCGGACTGGGACTCCGATTGGAGTATGATCGGAATTTCCAATCAGAGTCCGATTGGAGTCCTAGGAGTCCTAGGACTCGGGTCACCTTCAATTATATTTTAATAAAATATATTTGAAACAA
>JABCKT010000442.1:0-14290 GCA_018858115.1 Tephrocybe rancida | reverse complement strand
TTAATATTGTTTGTATATTGTAACACTTTTTGCACCTCTAATATTCAAGAAAATATTTAAATAGTTTCTAGATAGTTACACCCAGAATATACAATTAGGATAGAGCAAATATAGAGATGGCATTCAAAAAATATTATTTAATTTTCTTTCCATAATTTCTTGTTGTTCACAACCAGGACATGAAAATAATACTGTGACATCATGTCACAATACTCTTTGAATTTTCTTGCCTGGAAAAAACAATAGTTATTTAAATTCTATCTGAAATACTTTTGGTTATTTTTTCAATGTTTTCCCCAATAGTATCCTTTTACTGGTCCAGTGTCATTCACTCCTGTGGTCACTCGTCAATCCTTTCAGCCAATGATGTCATGCATCATTTTGTATAGATCAATCGACAGTACAGAGTACAGAGATCTCAGTATTTGTTAACTATGTGATAGACAATTCAATCTGTTATGCATGATACTGAGGAGGTCGAGCCTCTTCAATTGTGTTCGGAATCCTACGATTGCTGTTTACGGGGTGAGACGCAACCATGGAGGTGGCGGCGGAGGACCGTGGCTCTATGGCAGGCTTGTGCCGACCTGCTTTGGTAAAATCACCAATTTGAGCCATTACCCCCGAGACATACCCCCCGTTGTACGGAGACCTCAACCACACATCAGAGCTCGATGCTTGGGAAGGCTGGGTGGCAGTATGTGGTGTTGGGAGTATGGGTAAAGGGGTGATGAATTGAGTACCAACGGATGCTGGTGACCTCCGTCTCTGCCAGATGACGAGGGCGACCAAACTAGCAATAGCTGCGATACTCCCGACAACGCCGCCTGCAATGGCGCCAGCCAAGCTATGACGTCCATTTGGAGAAGACGAAGATTGAGGCAACGAGGATCCGGTCCCAAAGGCGGGTGGTGTTGAGCCACTCGTGGAAGACAAAGGGGGAACAGATGAGGATCCGGTCTCGGAGGGGGTTGAGGGTGAGAGTATAAGAGTAACATTTGTTCCAGAAATACTGGGTATGCCCGTCCACATCCCTCGCCCTCCGCCAATGTCATTTCCAAGCCACGCACTAAACACCATCTTTGATCCATCTGCTTCGAAGCACGCACTCCCAGGAGCCTTCATCCCATGCATCCCAGTGAGCAACAACGGTGCATTGGAGCTCCCCGCCCTTGTATACGGTCCTGTAACAGCGAAAGCAGTTGCATAGCTCAAATCATATGTTGCATCCGTATTGCACGCCGAGCTAAAGAACAAGAACCACACGCCTGCAACATAGATAAGGCTTGGGGCGCTAATTGACGGGCCGTCGCTGACATCCCGGTCGAGGATCTGCACCTCGTCCCCAACCTTGGTAAACCCATCAGCTGCAACTTGCTGGAGCTTGATGGGTGTAGGCTGAATGGGTGGAACGGCGTTGTTGCAAAGGCCGCCGTGGCCAAGCGCCAAGCCATTGGTTCCATAGACAACATAGAAACCTCCATCGGGGTGGCGATGCCCAGCAGGGTCGAGGACGCCACCGAGGTCGGAGTTACAGACAAACGCGTCGGCTTGCGGGTTATAGGGACCACGAACGGTCGTAGATGTTGCCACGCCAATGCAGTGTTTGGGAGAATCTATGGAGGAGGCAGCAGTATAATACATGACGAATGATCCATCGGCCTAGGGAAATCGGTAAGGCGAGGAAATATTGGAGGAATGAGGTGAATGAGGGCTTACAACTTGCATGACCATCGGCGCCCACACTGCCGGTTTGGACAAGTCCACCCACGCTCCAACTATGGGCAATGCGTCCTGGTCTGTTAGCTAGAAACCATTGTCAGCACATCCAGCCCAAACTTGACTGAAAAGACACACCGTCCAAGTGATGAAATCCAGACTGGTAGCGACTTGCACATTTTTCCCCTTGCCGTTCGTTGCAAAGGCAAACCACAGATTTTCGGCCCAGATAATTGACGGGTCAGGGAAATTTGAGTTGATGGCGGGCTCTTGAACAATGTCTCGCTCGATGATGTTCTTCGGATGGGGGAAACCCGGAACCAAGCCCAATATTATAGACAGCAGGAACGGTAGCGTCAAATGAAAGTGGGTAGCCATGGATGGGTACATGGTCTGGCCGTATATGACAATCACTCCTCGCATTCCCTGAGAACGTCACATACTTATCTTCCCTTGTCAGTTGTCAAGTGTTCTCGCATGATCGAAACAATCGGTAATGACTGCCTTCGTTCTATTCGTTATGAATTTTTAGTGTGGGTGCCTTCTCGAACATCAGTAGATGATCATAACTAGAAGAACGCTGCTGTCCATGAAACGTGGTGCAATCTGTCGGCGCTGTGCTTTCCAGCAACTGGTAGATCCGTGAACGCAGGCAGGGAGTGTCGAGTTCCATGAATAGATGTGGAAAGTGGAGTATGATCGAGTATCCAAGAATACAGGTGAAGAGTGTGAATTTCTTTTTTTGTTGTTGATCGCGTTGCCCTTTAGAGCGACGGCCCATCTCGGGCCTTGTTAGTATCTAGGTAGAGTGCGTGGTTGATATGATTTGCTTGAGGATGTTCTAAAATCCCTCGAGATCCTACTTGAATTCCTAATCGTGCAGTATGTTGAGTGATACTACCGAGAAGAGTTTGATGCGACGCCAGAGGATCCGAATAGTTAACGTGCTGTGGTGGTCGAAACTCATTCATGTCAGGAGTGGGAGTATGCGGTTCGCGAATGATGTGGTTCCAGGTGGGCGACGGATTGTTGAGAGATGCTTCACCTGGCTAGCACAACAATCACTTTTTTGAAGAATTTGCGTCAATCTTTTGAGTATGTATGCAGATACCTTAGGGGAGTCCGGATGTCAAAGTCGGGGATAGGGAACGTGAGGGTTGTGGATGATGCTCTGGGTCTGCTTGCTGGCGGAGAGTGAGGATAGATGTTTCGTGTGTTTAAAGAGCTCCTGACTATCCAGGGGAGGAGATATCAAAGCACTAACACACGCGATTATAGACACCGGGTGTTCTAGGGAACTGAGCGACGGAGGGAGAGAGATTGAAATCCGCTCATACCCAAGCTGATACAGCCCGAGAATAAGCTTCTTCATCCAGGTAAGCACGGAGCAAAAAGCTTTCCTCCGAGTGTTACCGTTCCCACACTATTTTCAGGAATTTACAATGAGTTCAACACCATTGAGATAAGGACCCGTCACGGGGAGAGTCGATTTTAGAAACGCAGCAGCAGTTGCCAGCATCACCAGAATCCCCAACTAACGTGAATTCGGATGTTGTTCCCAAGGCATTGTTTCTGCAATGCGATCTGACACGAAGGTAAGGGTGAGAGAAATTTGAGAGCCACGCTTCTCTCCCCGTCGGTTGGAATGAACTCGTTAGCAATTCCCGAGATGGAGCATTTACGAAGCAAATGTCGTCGCTGATTGCAGGCAAAACCATTGGGGAAAGAATGTCTCGTGAAGATAGTTTAATTCTGTGGGTAAGCATGGGAAACAAGACTTGATGATCGTTGCTTCCAGACTGAGACAACTGCCTGAGCTCGCCTGAGGCCTGGTCCTGAATGCTTCAGGGTACGTCATGCTGTCAATCTGACAATTGGTGGGTGGAGATCCTTTAAACACTGAGAATAATGGAGCACTCACGGTCAGAGCTGGGTAACATACATACACTGGAAGCTACCTCGGATATAAATACAGCGGGACGTGGATGGACAGTGGGATTATTCAACGAGTTCATCAGTGTTGACTTGGAGGTTGTTCAAGCAAATCTTATCTTATCTTATCTGTGGCTTGAAACCAGACACGGCCCTCACTTCAACCGCCTAGTTTTAGCCATCGGCATACTCGAATCGACCTCGAAAATTTTAGGAATATTTAGAGTTTCGAGAGGTTTGTCGATGCCATCATGCAAAATCAGGAAGGCTCGGTTCTAGCAATTTCGCTTGTAAGTAAAAGCAATTCAACTGTGGTCGCCGTCGTGCTCAACCAAGGCGCTCTCTATCGGTAGAAATTCTTCGAAAATGTTGCGGCAGGACCGCCATGACCAATCATTTCTTTGCCTACCCGGCTGCTCTTTGACCCACTGCAATGTCCAGCTTGGCTCTAGAAACGAACCCGTTGGAACGAACCCGTTATCAAAACAAGACGGCTCGAGGAGCAGGGTACGTCCACGCCTCCTTTTGTTGTCAAGTCCCTTTCACTCACGTTACAAGCAGACTAAAACCTCCCTCTTTGCCATTATCCAAGATCGCCCTCCCATTTCATGTGAATATGACCCAGCGGCAACCGCTACCTCCGAGCTCCTTTCACAGGGCGGCATAAATCGAAGGCTCGGATCCACCTAGTTCCACACTTCGCTCCTGGCAGCAAAGTAGAAACCCGATGTCAGTCATCCATCTCAACCACTCCTTCCCAAGGTCACATTTCCCTCAACAGCACAAGCCATCCACTCATCCTCTGCCATAGAACCCCTCTCCAGACATCTCGGCTTATTCTGCCTCCGGCACAGTTTCCCTCAGCCCCACTTTTTCTTCGACGCCGCAAGCTCCCAGCCTACACCACCACCGGCACAAAACTCTAAAGACACCCTCGATCATCGTGATCGCGCAATCCGGATGAGCGCGCCTAAAATGTTTGGCTTCTCTCTGTGCTCGTAGGCCCTCCCCTCTCTTTCATGCATCCAACCCGCTTATCCGAGTCGCATAGTAAATCGTCCTTCCCACACAAAGCCACGACTACTTTACCTGAAAACACGATCCAGTAATTGGATGGGCGCTCGAGCCCTTTGGTCCTTGCGGGATCTGGCCGACGCGTCGCGGAAGGGGATGTTACCGACTGGCTGGAGGCGGTGCTGGATACTATGAGGGAAAGAGACAATGTGGTGAGGTGGGGAGCGCGAGGATGCGGTCGGTCATAGGAGGTAAGCTCGCATTTCGTGGCCTTATGTGGTTACGATCCGACTGGTTCTTCACCAGGCTTACACTCCGACGGAAACAGGCCACGCTGGGGTGGTATTAGAAACAACGCCGCTACCTTTACGTCTGAATCGACTTCCGCCGGATCTGCCTCCGCCCCCTCCGTTTCTTCCACTCGAACAATAACACCGCGCCTTCCAGATCCGCGACCGTTAATTCTGTACCCCTCGCTGCCTCGTCCTCGCTGAGTCGAACACGTTAGAAACGGGGGATATCCATCTCACTGGTCGCGGAATCCTTCGCCCAGACCGGCTTCCTTCGAAAGCCGGTTCTTGATTATGATAATCCAGACTGACTATGCGTATGTCCCATTCATACCTCATATTTCTCCTTCTAACACCTCATTGATATACAGTGACTTTCGCCCTCAAAATTTCAAAATTGTGGTCAATGCCGATGGGTTTCGGTATAGGAACGCGGGCCTGCCGTGTGTCTTGGATAGGACGGTCTACCCTAGGTGGTGGTTCTGTACAAGCAGATAAGAAACGGTTCGTCTTCGTGTTGTGATCATCCTCGGAGTCTGATAGTCATATCATGTACAGGCCCTGTTTACTCCAATGACCAGTCTGAGTGATTCGGCCTTCTGTGCTGTGCTGTCGCCCATCGTCTTTACCTTCTCCGTGCTCGATGCAACGGACTGAGTGGCCTCAGAAAAAATTCTTGACAACCTTGGCCATGCGATATCGACCGGCCATCAGTGGCAAGGAGGACCTGCAGATGACCTGGGACTGGAGGCAAACATTGAGGACCCCCGTTTTCACTTGAGACGAAGGAAATACCAACCCCGGCTGCAGCGGACGAATAGCAAGAACGACCGGCGAGCTTACCCCGCGCACTCCGTGCTCGTTATCGATGCAGTGGACTGAGTACCCCCAGGTCACCAAGAACACCGTGACAATCTTAACGCAGGCGGTATCGTCTGCCCAATTGTCAGTAGCTATGGACGACTAATTGGTTTTGGAAGCGAAGTATCGAGGAACAGCCCGCGGGTCCCACCACCTGCTGAGACGAAGCGACGAACATACCCTCCGACTCCCAGCCCATACCGTCTCCACAAACACGACCTGAAAGACTCCCTCTTCATTATCAAAGAAGGATGTATTTTGGATTACTTTCAGCTCGAGCACCACGTTCTTGTTTGTCAATAGACCTCCCCGTTGCCCGTTCGTTTTTGATTTCCTGTCACATTTCAAGACCCCATCATTCCAAAGGCACAAGTGCTCCTTCCATACCTGCACAAACATTCGTGGAATAGAGCTATCATCGGTGGTGTGTACAATCGTTCAAGTTATCACTTCTGTTCACTTTCGGGGCAGCGTACTCGAAAGCGAGACGTGCCCTCGTCAAGAGTGGGGAAGAAGATATTTTTGTCTACAAGAACATCGTGTTCGACTGCCCCTTTCCAGGACTGTTTAAAGTGGTTGGCTGGACTCAGGAGAGGGTTGGGTCGTTCAGAAAGACAGTGTCGGTAATTCTTACTTTCGAAGTAGTTGGGTAATAGATTTGAATGATATGATTTTTATTGTCAAGCCGAGTACACTGTAGAGACTAACGCTGATATAGCACTTATGCAGATGATATTGACATATTGTGGGCAGCTCGAGAGAGGATGTCGTTCGGAGTCAACGGGCTTGCGCTGCTAGGTCATCATGGATTTCTGGTGTGATGATGCTGCATTGGGAGACCAGACTTTCCAATATCCCTCACAAAGCCTTAGGTTCCTCGTGATTGCGACGGTTTCATCAGCCGCCCCCCGCCCGCTTTGCTTCTCTTTGTCCTCCTTTCCCCGCGTGTCCGAGCTCTCGCCAAAGCGATGTCGCGGGAGAAGGCGATGGACATTTTCAATTGGTGTCAGTCAGTAACGCGATCTAACGTCCACGCATGCGCTGCACTCAAGATGATCCATGTCATTTCCCTTTGATCTAGTATGCAGCACTGTATCTTTCTCCGAACACACGCTCTTCCATGGCTTTGATCTCTACAACTTCATGTCAATTACCTGCACAAAGAGTATAGAAGGAGAGACGCACGAAGAGCGACATGTTTGGAATGGAACCGACACATGGCAAGGTTGCCTGATCCCAGCCTATCGATTAGCAATAGACCAACCGGACAAATGATGTAGCGTACCGAGCATCAACCACAAGCCCTTCACGCCGATGTCACGCCATACACCTTTGAGCTCACCCTCGGGATCCAGACCCCATACAGGTTTGAGGTTCTTGGATACTTCGTCACCACAGATACGACGAATGTGGTCACTCGAGTCACCGAGCCTATTGTTCAGGGCAATCATGTTCCCGGGAACGAAAGCTCGGAGCAAAGCACACTCACCCTGTTGCGAAAACCACAACATCAGCAGCCAATTCGGATCCGTCCTCGAATTTGAAGCCCGTCTCTGTAAAGCTCGCGATAGGGCTACCGTTCTTCAATTTGATCTTTCCATCTGCGATAAGTTTGCTCGCGCCCGTGTCTATTCATGACACCAACACAAGTGAGCAGTGGTACTGCTAAGTTGTGATCGAAAACATTCACCTAGGTAATACCCGCCGGCCTTGGACCGGGCAAGAAGGCCAAATCCGGTCCCTTGGATGCCATCAGTGAGCTTGAACCCACGGGCACGAAGACTGTCCAGCAAGTCCCTGAAATATTAAGATGAGCAATAGAAACAACTAGCTTACTCATAGACGAACCTATCAAGTTCTGCGATAGCTTTGGTGGTCCGTTGAGCGAGGCCAATGTTGAAGTGATGAGGGAATGATGCGGTGAGCCTATCGGCAATGTGAGTTGGGAGTCCATCCTCGGAATATACGCCTAGGTTGACAGGTCAGGCAGATGTGCTGTCTGTGGTCACGAAAAACATATACCTCCCATTGAGACCTTCCAGCCGTTGGTTGTTGACATGATATAGGTTGGGCCGCGTTGGAGCATCGTCACATCTATCGCATTGACTCTTAGCTTGCGGTTACTCGACAATTGTAAAACAAAAACGTACCCACGCCTTGCTCAAAGTAGTCGACGCAAATATCATGAGCTATAATCGACATTTGTCAGTTGAAGAACAGTCATTGAGACTTTTCAATAGACCACACACAGGAAGTGCCCGCGCCGACAACGACAACCTTCTTGCCGAGATGATCTGCTGCGCTCTTGTGCCGGGATGAGTGAAGAATCTGCCCCTTGAAAGTATCCTGGCGATGGGAATTCAGCAGAGATTCCACCCAAGCAATTCATAACGCACCATGCCAGGGAGCTTTGGGAAATCGTCGTCGTTACTGCCCAGTCCGGTGGCAAAGACGACGTGTCGGACGGTGAAGGTGCGCTCAGAACCGTCACCGCGCTTTATAAGTACATTCCAGAGATCGCCCTCCTGAGCCGCATTGATGACGGAAGAGGACGTCCAAACATTCAGCTCTAGGGTTTCAGCGTAGTTCTCAAGCCAATTGGCGAGCTGAGAGAACGTCGAGTCAACATCAAGTCCCAACTTAATGTCGCAATCATATTCTCACCTTGACCGCTGGAGTATAGACAGGCCATGTCGGTGGGAACCTAAGAGTTGAAAGGATCAGGAAGAATAGTCTTATAACGGAAGCAATTGACACACGGAAGATAAGGCATATGATCGTACCCTGCGCCATGTATAATTAACATGTGTGGAAAGAGGTCACTGAAGCAGCCAAAAAATGCTTACAAACTGGATCATGAAGGCATAGCGCGTCATATCTGTTCCTCCAGTTATCACCGATCCGCTGGTTCTTCTCAACGACGAGTGTCGGGATGTCAAGAGCCTTAAGTCTAGCTGCAACCCCCAACCCGCTTTGCCCGCCCCCCACGATCAGGACGGTGGGAGATGTATCTTTGAATTCAGCCTCTTTCTTCCTATCGTCTACCCACTTGCCATGGTTGGGCGCTGCGTTCCTCAGAGGCCCAATCTTCTCTGGGAAGTTCTTCAAGTCCTCAAGATTAGTGAACACCGTGTGCGCCTTCCACTCTCCATTCGCATCGGGGATCAGCCGCGCGATTCCAAACGCGATGCCCGTAGCAGTCTGGAAGTCAAAGAATAGATTGATCCACGCGATATCAGGATACGGACGGTGCAGCCCAAGGAAGGTATCATCCCGCAGGGTAAACGCCGTGGGACGTGCGGATCCCAGGCGATCAGTGAGAAACTGTGTGATCTTCGGGAGGCCGGAGAACGTGCGGAAGTCCCAGGTGAGCGCGAGCATGTCGCGCCAGAAGGCATCATCGACAAAGAGCTGGGATACAGCCTGGGCATCGCCAGCTTCGGCCGACCGGGCAAAGGCCGCGAACCACGCCTTTGCAACGGTTTTCGCGTCGAGATCGTCTGGGATCGTAGCATTCAGCCTTTGGAGTGTTGGGAGAGGTGGCTCAGGAAAAGCATTGATAGGAGTGGACATGATGAGGGTTGGGGGGGGAGGCATAATCTTAGGCCGTGTATTTTATGTTCCCCAGATTTTAATTATGTGAGGTGCCCAAGAATCACATGGGCCTTTGAGAAAAAGGCCTGTCAGAATTCCTCCTAAATGGAAGGATCAAGAGCGCGACTATTGGGCGTCGATTGCGAATCGCAGCTCGGCATGGACTACTATGGGGAGTCTTTGAATCAGTATGATAGAAACGCAGCAGTTGCCACATCGCCAGAATCCCCGACGGACGTGACTTCGGATGATGTTCCAAAGGCATAGTTCCTACAATGTAATCTGATATGAAGGTAAGGGTGAGAGAAGTCTAAGAGTCACGCTTCTCTCCTCGTCGGTTGGAATGAACTCGTTAGCAATTCCCGAGATGGAGTATTTATGAAGCAAAATATCGTCGCTGATGGCAGGGAAACCCATTGGCACGGGAATGTTCGTGAAGAAAGTTTAGTTCTTTGGGTAAGTATGGTCAACAACACTTGATGGTCGTTTCTCCCAGACTGAAACAACCGCCTGAGGCCTGAGGCTGAATGCTTTCAGGATACCATCATGCTGGCAATCTGACAATTGGTGGGTGGATATCCTTTAAACACTGAGAATAATGGAGCACTCACGGTCAGAGCTGGGTAACATACGTACACCGGAAGCTACCTCGGGTAAAAATACAGCGGGACATGGATGGATGGGATCGGTGTTCAACGACTTCAATGTTCATCCATACTGAAGTTGTTCTAGCAAATCTTATCTTATCTTATCTGTGGCTTAAAATCAGACTTTCGGGCGCACAACTCAACCTCCCAGTCTTACCCATCGGCATACTTGCTCGAATCGACCTCGAGAATACTGATATTTTTAGTCATATTTAGAGTTTCGAGAGGTTTCCGAAAGTTACTAGTGAGGTGGGGGAAGAGAGGATCTTTGCTCTGCAAGACCAAGGGCGGGTCTGGTTGTTTCAATTAGTTGTTGGAAGTCGGGAGCGGGTTGGGGCCCATCAGACAGTGTCAATAGTTCTTATATAGCGACCGTGTAGTGGATTTGAATGAAAAAAATTTTCTTCTCAACGAAACAGCAAAGGGATACATGGCACATATAGATGATGCCTCAGAGGAACAACAAAATGCGAGGTATATTGCTGCAGAATAGAGATACATCTGCGGCGACCAATCGCCAGCCAATTATCAATGACTACCTTCACGTTGACTTGCCACATGAAAACTCTGCCTGTCCAAACCAGAGGCAGGCCTACAGCTGTGTTATAACGGGAGATTCAGTGCCAAGTTCATACGGGGGCAGAGAACGAGTCACCAGATGCCCACACTCCTCAGAGACTAAGAGTTCGCCGTCATTTGGATGGAACTTTTCCCTCAGCCGCCCCCTCCCCGCTGGCGTACTCTTCGTACTTTTTTCCCTGCGCATACAAGCCTTCGTCAGAGTGACATCAAGAGATTGGACGAAGCGGTGGCATGCGATGGGTGCCATTTGTGCTCTGGGCTGAATGAGTTGAGGGAGTCCATGGTGGAAAGATCAGGCGCAGTTTCTAGCCCGAGTGCTGAGCGAACGTCGCTATCCCACCTGGCTTCGTCTAATATTCCTAGCCTGGTCCAAGGGTCACATCGCAGGAATTTCTGACTCATAATGATAGTGATGTGATTAAAACGCCATATGGAACCTAAGTATGCGATCGAGGGCGTGGGGTTCGTGGATCGGAGGCTCTGGGTGCTGTTTTGCCTGAGGCGAGGAACTGGGGCAGTGCCGGACCCACCTGTGCGCAGCGCTCAGTGACATTGAAAGACAGATTCAGCTACATAGCCGCAGTTGGCTGCAAGACATGTCCATGGCAACTGCAGTACACGTCATTAGCAAACAATGCAGACAATATGCCAATTCAGAGGTTCTTTCTTACCTCTTTGCCACTCTACAGGCCATTCATATGTTGTTGTCCATGAGACCTCCCTAACGTGGCGGCAATTTCTTGTTGAATATGCCCAATGAACGAAGCCAAGCAGCCAGGGTCGGTGCACGCCGCATTTGCGCTGTATTGATGGGCGCTACAGAGTGACACCGCCTATGTTTGATCCCTTCCCCATCCCACGAGATACTTGCAAGTATGCACAAGAGTCGTGACGGCTACGACAGAGTAGAGATGTGAGGAGTTTGTGAGGCAAAGCCACTTTTTGAGTCGGGCTATAAGCCAATAAGCACTAAGTCGTTGTTGGGGAGTGGCTCTGAGTGCATCTTCTTTGCTTAGTAGTGACTGCTGGGGATGGGCAGGGTTGTCCAAACAATCGGCTCACAGGGTTCCCGCCTTTGAGGCTCTTGAGGAAATGCGCCGCTGGCATATGAAAATTAGCACGAGAGCGAGCGTAGCTGGTCATCCGGTGATTTTTGTAGAAGGTCATAGTAACATCTCTGCGAACAACCGCAGCTTTACGAAATCGAGCGTTCAGCTGACTGGGTGAAGTTGGTTGGCAATTTGGTATGGTCCGTCGTGGCGGTAAAGGGATGATGGGCCATTTTCTGGGACCATCCTTTGCAGGTTCCTGATCGTTGCTGAGTGCTAAGAGGCAGCTGTCAGAGGGTATTAGCACGACGATGAGCGTGACAAACCATACATACACTCACTGAAGACGTACCGGCCCCTGGCCCTCTCCCTACAGCAGTCGGCATTCCACCCTCCAACGAGCCAAATGAGGTTCATTGATCCATCTCAGCGTAAGAATCTGTCCCAGTTGAGGAAAGCAGCTGTTGACAGCGGGTTGGCACGCTCTGAATGTAACAGGCCATCCTCGTACTTTTTCTTGAGATACTTGTTCTCCGGTCCTCTGTGCAGTGTGCAGGAGTCGCGATTCATCCAATGAAGAATGGAGCAGGCTGGCCAGATTGGTTGCTAATCTGGTATGGTCCATCGCGGCGGTAGAGGGATGACGATGAAAGTGACGGGCCATTTGCTGGGACCATTCTTTACGAGTGGCTCCTGATGATTTCTGAGTGTGGAGAGGTAGCTGTCAGGAGGTATTAGCACGGTGCACCGTGAGAATGAATAACCATGCATACACTAACTGAAGATGTATTGACGCTCTGGCCCTATCTGCGGAAGTCGGGATTTAACCGAATGAGCCAGGCGGTTCATGCATCAAACCATCTTGCTGGGGCAGTTGAGGAAAGAAAGCAACTGTTGGTGTGGGTCAGCATGACGGTGAGTGTAATAGACCCATCCTCATACCTTTTATTTATTCGAGATACGTTCGTTCCCCGGTCCTCTGTGAAGTGTGGAGGAGTCGCCGTCCATCTGATGAGACAAATTGAGCATGCTGATCATAGCCTCCAGGTTGGACTGTCTATGCTATGTCCTATCACAGAGCCAAAATGAAACGTCAACGGGGCATCCTGTTGAGGTGAATCAGCACGATGATGAGTATGATGGGCCATCCTCCCAAGCCTACATTTGCTGAAGTCGCCGTCAAAAGCTGCCAAAAGTCCCAGTCGCGTTCATATTTACAGCTGTCTGGCCTTGACGAGAAGCATGCGAATTTGGTGGACTCAGAACGCGACTTGTGTCTGTCGGTGGGTAAGAAATTTGAAAGGAAAATCGCAAGGTAATGTGCAAATACCATAGTGAGGAGGGTAACTATTGATCAAGACGCAGTTGGTTAACACTGCTTGTTTCATTATTGCATCAGCCTAGTAGAAGCCATGAAGAGAAGCGGCATGTGTGTTGATTAGCAAGTTGTGATGGTGGACGTTGTGGACGATGGGAGAGGCAGATTTCTCACAGCAAGGTCATGGATCGTTTCTTGAACATTGACCCAACAGTGACCACAATCTTGACCGCAACTTCAACGCTTTCTGGGTCTGTTCAAAGAGTTCAAATAGTCCGAAACTCACTCATGGTCAATGCTTGGATAGGATAGGATAGGATATATTATACTGGCCAGGTCCCATTCGGAACAACCAGTTTACTGCGTGACGTAGAACGATGGTCGAACAGCGGTGTCCTCTTGTTGAACTTGGTGAGTCTTTACCTACTCCGTGCTCGATGCAACGGACTGAGTGCCCTCAGAAAGAAATCTTGACACCCTTGACCAGGCAGTATCGACCGGCCATCAGTGGCAAGGAAAACCTGGTACTGGAGGCAAACGTTGGGGACCCATGGTTTCATTTGAGACGAAGGAAATGCCGACCCTACCTGCAGTGGACGAATAGCGGAAACGACCAGCGAGCTTATCCCGTGCACCCTGTACTTGTTGTCAATACAATGGACTGAGTACCCCCCAGGTCACCAAGAACGCCTCGGTAATCTTGACGCAGGCGGTATCGACCACTCAATTACCAGTGGCTACGGATAGCTGATTGGTGTTGGAAGCGAAGTATCGAGGAACAGCTCACACGTTCTTATTACCTGCTGAGACGAAGCGACGATCACACCCTCCGACTTCCAGCCCACACCATCACCATCAAACACGACCTGAAAGACTCCCTCTTCATCATCAAAGAAGGATGTATTTTAGCCGACTTCAAGTGCGAGCAACACGTTCTTGTCAATGGATATCCCTGTTGCCCGTTCATTTCCGATTTCCTGTCAAATTTCAAGACCTCAACGAATCTGAAGGCGCAAGCGCTCCTTCCATACTTATGCAAATATCCATGGAATGGCAGCTAGTATCGGTGGTGCGTCTAATCATTCGAGTTATCACTTCTGTTCACTTACGGGGCAGCATCCAGGTCTATCCCAGAAGCGAGACATGAGCTTGTCAAGAGCGGAGAAGATATCTGTCCGAAAGAACAGTGTGTTCAACTGCCCCTTTCTGTCACGGTTCACCTTTTTCTTCCTTATCTAATCGCTATCTCATCTTATCAGACGGTCACCATCTCACCCAGTAACA
>JABCKT010000441.1:0-14326 GCA_018858115.1 Tephrocybe rancida | reverse complement strand
GTCTACACTATGCTATATCCCACTACGGAACTCTCGGGCTACGAAGCTTTGCGCAAATATAATGTGTTATCAATTTTACAGTGGCAGCTATGACGACAATATAAGTGGGGACTAGCGATGGCGCTACCCCGGCTATGGTGGCTATGTAAGCATCTATTGCATTCTGTCTTATTCCTGATGTCACTACAAACTCTCCCCCTATATGTGCTTCATTCTCTATATACATTCTCCCCCTGTGCTGGCGGCTCTAGAGACGATTCCACCCTGCCCACTGATCACTCGATGATTATTCGCGGGCTTGGGTTCATGCCTTTCTCTATCATAAACCACCTTCGTTACATCCCCGCCACCACTACGAGAACCGGCGGCTTGAGGCCATGACTGAGAACAAGCCGAACTAGGACAAATCGATACTGTGGGCGGGCAGAGTTCTGTAAAGTGGGCTTGGTTAGTTGGGTAACCTTTGAAGATCTAAATTTGCATTCTCGGATACTTATAATGTCTGTTCTTTCATATGCTTCCAGGGATATGCAGCTATTGTATCTTCTTATGGAGCAGCTCCCGCCCCCGCCATGAGTATGACAGGCTTCCATGGCTCTAGGACCACCTCCCGAGGGTCGAGGGCGCAAATAACGATGGGCTCGGGAAGGATATTGGCAGGATTGATGGTTGGAAATAGCAGCTCCTGCGGGGCTCAGTTTTTTATGGGCTTGGTGAGAGTATCTCCTCGTCGAATCATCTTAGGTGCTGATCATGAGGAATTGAAACTACCATCCACCACTCACTGCCTCTCCTAACCATTCTCCTCCCCCACCATCCTCTGTCGTACGGTCCCCATCCAATATCTGGAGATAATTCACCCCTCGCCTTCATGGTGCGTATCCCATCCACTGATCCTGATGTCACATCCTTGTAGATATTATCCTGGCTCATTTGGAGCCTGTGTTTGCCTGATCATACTCAACGACTCAGGGTGTGGCCTCGATATTCTCCCCAAGAGCTCCGCCCTCCCTGTACCACCCTCCGACATGTTTGCATCCCTGCTTTCAGAGCCTGCGAGTGCAAGAGTACTCAAGTAGGGTAAATAAGTGTTGAGAATGGGCGGAGCACTCAATAGCAGCTCAAAAAATGTCTTGGCGCCCCTTGAAGATACTGCGTGCAATGCTGAGCACATCCTTTAATAAGAACCTGGAACAAAAGGATCAGTGATGTTTGAGATAGAGACAATGTACCTCCCCTCTGTGTCACAACAGTAGCAATAAAGTCCAACCCCTTTCCACGTTCTATACGCCCCGAAGCTGTTGCAACATCATTTGTTGTCATCAGGAAAACGGACCGACCTTGATATGTCTAGATAGGAGGATTGTGAGAAGAAAAAGATGGTGAGGTAGGTCAGGTCATATCTAGTCATATCAAGAGCTTGTCAAGTCGGTAGCCATTATCTCAGTAGCAATGAATTTGAGCTTTTGGTCGATGTGCTTTCAATATTCTAAGACCATTGTCTCATCTCGATCGTGTAAAGCAAAAAATGAGAAGGCGTGTCTAGTGTTATCAAGAGTTTGTCGAGTTTGTAGCCATTATCTCAGTAACAATGAACTTGAGCGTTTGGCCAACGTGCCTTCAATGTTCAAAGGCCACTGTCCAGCCTCGATTGTATAAGGCAAAATATGGGAAGGCGTGTCTAGTCATATCGACAGCTTGTCGAGTTAGCAGTCGTTATCTTAGTACCAATGGAATATGAATGGTTGGTCAACGCGCTTTCAGAATTTCAAGGTATCTAGCTAGTCGGTATTGTGCGAGGTAAAGAATGTTGGGGTGTATCTAGTCATATCGAGAGTCTGTTAAGTCGATAGCCGTTGTCTGGATGGCAATGGATATGGGCGTTTGGTTTTTGCTCTGTCAAAATTCTGAGATGTCTACCTAGTCGCAGTCGTGCAATGGAAAGATAGTGAGGGGTCTCTACTTTCAATACTATTTTAAATTAATATACATTTGGGAGTACTCTTTTGTTACCATTTTTGAATATATGTTATAGGGATTATTTTCCACCTGATTTCAAAGCTAAATATAGGTATAGATAGGTGAGGCATGGGCGGGGAGGTAGGTATCGTAGTTTAAGCAGTGAATTGGGGGCAGAACACGAACAGGGCAAGAATGAGGGTAAAGACGAGACATGAAATAGGGATGAAGGGCGACAAGTCAAAGATGATGATGCGAGCAGCGGCAAGGCCGTAGATGGCGGTGCTTGAGGCCATGAAAGCTTTCGGGATGCATGCCAGCGTGAACATTGCCCTCACCGGACCTGTCAAAGGCTCACAGAGGTCCTGTTGAGGTTTGTTTAAATCGAGACTAATGGGATCAAAATACATGAGGTTACTCACGCAGGAGGAAGTTACGAAGTCCCCGAGCAATGAGCTCAGGGCCATAGCAGAGACTAAGCCCAGGGTTGACAATCCAAAGGCCAGTTTGAGTATGCTTCGTGAAAGTTTGTTGACAGAAATGTTCTCTGTGGGTAAGGATAGCGTTGTCACAATAAGGCTGAGCTGTGGTCAGATGGAGGCGGTTGAGCAAACGGAGAGCTTGGCTAACAAAGTAATGCTAAGAGACTAGGCATGGTATTAGTTTGGTAGAGACATGAAATGGGATAGAGGGACATACTAGACCCTGCATTTCCTTCCACTGTGAGCGAACCCTGCTCAAAGCCGCTGCCAATTCAACATCAATTGTTATATCCAAATTGATGCACCACGCGCGGCAAATGAATTTAATTGCCCCAGGACCCGGTTGCGGCACCAAATGAGCGAGTTGAGACATGATTTGAGCGAGCTGCGGCATTGGAGTGAGGATCGAGGTGACTTTGAGTGCTGATGCGTAGATGTGCTTGGGCGCTTATGTGTGTCATGCTCTTGTGACCACTTGCGAGCGTTACACCCTGGCAATTCTCATGCACTGCTCGAATGTATACTAATAATCATAGCCCTTCTTGAGGCTTGTTCAAGTGGCGCGTTCCCCCTCCGCTGATGGCCTCGTGAGTTGAAAAATGTATGAGAGGGCGTAATCCAGCTTACCTTCCCCAGTTCCCTTTACTCCCCATTTCTTCCTTTGGCGTACCTCCTCCTTGGATTTCGGCCTCTTCTCCTCAATCCCTTCCTCTCTTTCCTCTGGCCAATATTCCTCGCATTGTTGACCCACTCCTTGCCCTGCATAACGTCCCCCTTCCCACCCCGTCAGTTCATCCTTGGCTGGCTATGTGTCGTACAGCTTCACAAGCCGGGTGATTATCCTTCTTTCTGTCCCAGGCGCGTCTGACTCATCTCACAGCTCCATTCGCACTTGTCGTTGTTGCATGTGGATGCACCTACTTAGCCACCAGTATCTGTGCTCTGTCAGAGGCGTTCCCCGCACTCTAGATGCGTCGACATTCACGCTGGATGGTTCCTGTCTGTCCATCAAGGGTCTGCGGTGAGTGTTCTGTGTTCCGTCACCTGTGGACCTGGGCACTGGCTAATGTTCTACACAACCAGGTCAGGTTTTGGGCATGGCGCACACATCAAAGGCACGTACCTCCTACCCATTTGAATCATCTGTTGTCATACATACCCCCCAGGCTTTCATCTTCTTCCGCTGTTGCCGCAAGCATCACCCAACCGGGGCCCTCCTAACACAGAAGTCCGCGCCCTCCTGTTCCCGATGCATCTGAATAAGCCCTCAACATCAGCCACATGCTGTCTAACACGTTCTGCTTGTCCTCCAGATGCATAGAGACACTTCTGCCACCGATCAAGGTCCTCGCGGGTATGTTCGTCCCTGTGGGCATGGCTGCGAACCAAGGTTAGGCGTGGTCTCGACTCATGCAGCGGAGATACATACCAAGTCCTCCTCTGCGTGTAGTAACGCTCCGAATTCCCACAAAAGTTGTCGAATGAGACTTGCTCACTACGAAAGCTCAGAGATCTCGCCGTGTTGAGGAGACAAAGAGACGCTATAGCCTCGCCTGGTACGGTGAATGTTGAGAGGAATGTGGCAGCGAGTTGTCTATGGCGTCCGACATTCCTAAATCATGACCAGGGCTTGGGTCCCCGAGAACTGGGGGCGCGCAGAAGCTGGGCAGTGATAGAACTTCCACCTCAGGGTATCGACCTCAGTTTCAAAGGCCCGAAGAAGTTGACTGTGGATGGTATAGAGCGATGGAGGGGGTGTACTCTTCGCCTCAACGACTCAGGCTCCTGAACTCCCAACAGCTCCTTCCCAGCACAAACATGCCCATGATGAGCTAGCGTTTGCCAGACGATGCCTGTCCGCTGTCCAAAAAGTATGGAAGCTGACCCCTTGGTAGGCTGTGGCGATTCGGAGGAGCTGAAAAAACACATTGTGGTGGGAGGGAGGTAGCTATGGTGTCCGGCATTCGTAGATAGTGGCCAGGGCTTCAATCCCCGATGACCGAGGGAGCAAGAAAGATGACTGGCAAGAGATCTGTCACGTCCGAATATCAACCTCGCTTTCAAAGGCCTGGAGGTCGAGTGTGGACGGCGAGGAGGGGGAGACGGAGGACGATTCGATGAGACTAGTATTGGAATTTATATTCCTTCTGTGCTGGGGAGGGTGCTAGTATTGGCATCTGGGCACCAGAACATTGTTGACCGGCCTATTGGTGCCAGATGTTGCAACGGGTGGGATGTACATATTGTTGAGTAAGGGGCTGCAAATCCATCAATGAGCTGGGCATAGCGGTGCCGGATTGGCTGCTATATCGTGGCAGCCCCGCTTGACTCAAACATTCCACCTAGTATAAGTCTATGAGGCGGTCACCGAGCTGCGACTGACAAAAAAGAATTGCTACATGGTTGCGTGGGGGGTGCGGGTGATGACATCGGCGGCCAGGGGAGGTGTGGCTGCAGGGTCGTGGTGAAGGTGATAGCGACCCCTAGGAGCAGTACATTAGCAGCTGGTTCTTGCGTGAGCCAGACCATGCATTCCTGAACATTGACGAGTCAAGGGCTTCTCTCAACTGCACCGTGCAGAGAAAGGCCAAAAGGTGACGAGGTGATGAATGGCATCGAGAAGAGCTGAATTGTATGGGGAAATAGTAGCAGCATGTGGATGTCGAGAGAGACACGTCGGACAGCTAGACTGGGTATGGTGGGGGGGCTCTAGTCTCAATCGTTGATATCATAGCAGTCTTGAACAAGCTGTTGATGCCAGTGGTTGCACCAAACGCGAGGGCTCGAAGCGATGTTAACAGCTGCGAAGGGGTTTGCATGAACGTCCCCACATCCAGCCCCACCCCATCCACATGGTCCAATACGCAGATAACCTTCCCATACTGTCAGCCGCCGACTCCTACGGGCTGCCTCGCCTGCCAGAAAGAGGTGCCTGTCGATCTGCCTAACTCTCCCCCTTATCAAGGCATTCCTGAATCTCGAATGACCTCACTTCCGCCGCCTCCTCCACCAACTGCGGCGTCGCTGCAGTCATAGAAGTAAGCACTGCTGGCTTCTTTATACAGTGTGAAAGCTTACGGTCTGCAGGCTCTCAGCGTGTTGACCTCTCTGCTCGGAGTCCTACAGCAAACGCCACCCAACCTAAAAAGGCCAGGACCAGTCTGTCGCGATTTCGATTGCCACAATGCCACTGAGGGCGTCACTAGCCATCTCACACCTATGGTGGTGATCCATGAACTCCATGAAGTATGAGAGGGAGCTAGGATCCTGAGGACATTGCACAGAGCCAGGCCTGATTTCTGAGCAGTCTCTCGGTACGACATTCGCTAATAAGTGGATCAATCAATACAGGAAATCAGAGCTTCATCAGCAAAAAGCTCACTGGGTTGTGGTCATCATCGCCACCCAGTACAACAATCCTTTCCTCGACTGTACATTTCGCTGTGGCAACAAGCTTAAGCACCTGGCTTTGCAACTCGGCATCTGGTAATATGTGTGGCAAAGCTTTCTCCACTAGTTGCCGCAGGTGAATCTCCTTGGTCTGTTTCGTGAATGTGGTAGATAGATTTTCAAGTGCAGAACACAATTTCCCTCCCTTCCCCGAGGAGGAGAAGGGATGAGGGGTGAAGAGACGATATGGACGATTATGGGGAGGACAGCGGCGAGAACACCGACGAGCATGAACCTGACCTTGAGTGTATTTTCCACATGATTGAGGCAAAGATTGTGAGCTCCCCGCAGTGAGCGACGTCCGCATCTTACTCTCACCGTGTCACTATCCACTGAGGTGCCGGGTAGGGCGTCCTCATCTAGATAAGCGGTAAGCTTACCAACACATGCACATTTATTATAACTTACCAGGCAGGCATCACTTTCCTGCCGTTCTGCTTGATAGCACAGCAGCACGGTCTCTGTTCCTGTGTGGCCAGCAGTGAGTCTCCCTGGAGCAAACAAGCTGTACAGCCCTGGCTCGAAAACTCACCAGGTCATTCTCTTCTCAGGGTGAAATCCGCAAGCTCAAAGACCCGTGGGGAGCGGTACCCAGCTCGAATCCGACAGCCACCCCAGGTCTCCTCGAAGGCAGGCGCCAATGCCAGCGTGATCTCCTTATCGGTGAGTTCGTTCCCTCCCCCCCCCATCCTTGAGCCAAGATTCCTTGAATTTCTGGACTCCATAGAATAACGGCGAGCCCACGTCCAGGAGAACATACCTCGCCCCGAATCTCGCGGGCTCAGGCTATCACTGATGTGTGGCTAGGATTGGCTGGAATGCAGAGCGGTAATGAATTATCATTCTATACGATGCAATGCACAGGTTTCTGTTCCCGTAGTCAGTATGTAGCCTGTGAGATGGAAAAAATGCACGCACTTGTACTTGTTTCCGGCTTTACTTGCCACACTGCAATAGGCCCGAACCCTCCTTGGTGTTGTCCTCGCAAATCTTCAGGCATCGGGGTCTCCTGCGCCGCAGCGTACATTTGCACGGCTGCATTGCATGCATATGTTTGTTCGTGTCACCTGTGGGGATGCCACCGGCGTGCTTCTGCTCTCTTGGTCTGGATCTGCGCATCAGTTCACCAGGCCCTCGTTGTTGCATTGAACATATACATGCCTTTGGATAGCTTTGGTATTGCCTTGCCTAAGCGCAGTGATAAGGCATGGCCCACACGGTGCGGATTTGAGCAACGGTGTCAATGGTTCGGGCACATCAGAAATTAAGAGAATAGGGACGGTGAAAGCTAACTGCCCGTCAGGCAATATGAACAGAGCACAGGGAAGACTCTGGAGGAGGGCCTAAGCAGGTCTATCATCAGAAGTGTGGAGCCGTGCAGCGGGTCCTGAAAGGCGAACCTTTGAGTATTCAGAAAAAGTTGCCATGGGTCCTGGTCTGGGTGAAAGGCTGAGGCCACAAGAGCTAGGGTTTTGAGGAGTATGGCAAGCAGATGGATTCGGAGAAATGAGTGGCAAGGTGCATACACCAGAGATTCAGGGGGATGGGGCAATCAGGTGCTTTACTGAGATGCTGGGTCCACCTGGTGTCTGCATGCATCTGGGGCACTTGCAACAGAATTGGATGCCTCCGATCTTCCACAAGCTGTTAGCGGATAGAGAAATAGGTGGGGCACAAAATGATGGAGCTGGTGGTCATGATTTGCAATACATCTTTGCGGGGCAAATAGGGTGGGAAAATGGCTGTCAAGAAATAGGTGGGGTACAAGACGGTGGAATTGGAGCACATGGTTTGCAAGGACCGTTTGACAGGGCAATAGGGTGGGAAATTATCGCAAATTATTGAGGAAAGGTGTAAGTCTTGTTTCTTGAGCCCCTCTAGCCTCTAAAAAGGCAGCTGCCTCCCGCCCTCCTCTCCGGAACTGGGGTAAGGAGCTGCAGCCGGCAATTATTTCAAAGAGGCACCGAGGAGCCTGAGCTCCTCCATGGTCGAGAAGAGAGACAAACTGAACTTCCACCGGTCTGCATCCTTCGCCGCGGATCTCTCACGGTCCTCTTTCAAAGCCGTTGGCGCGAAGTCCAGCTCTGTCCTCATGCCTCGTTCAGCAAATTGAAACAGGGGCCCCGCACTATAGTGGGTGATGGAGAGGTGTCTCACTGGGGTAGATGTCGATGTTGGAGTGAGCGATGGAGGAGGAAGGTAGAAAGAAATGGCAAAAGGGAGGGCATTCCATGTGACTAGTACTACGGACTCTGCCATGACCCATTACTGCATCATTGTGACAATTATCAACTCGGCCAGCCCGAGAACACCAAAAGCAACGAGTGGATACTACCTCCGAAATGACTAATGAGGAGAATTATTTAATTTCCAGTGTGAGCAATATGATATAACTGTTGCACCACACTGAAGTGTAGAGACATACTAACAAGAAGGCGGCGGCATCAAGAAAACCATGACGTGAGGACCTAGATTTGACCAGGCGGAGTTGATAATGTTCTGTCAGGCTGATTGCAGGCCGACGGAAATTTTCCACGCCTTAGAATGCAAATTTAGGCTTATAAATGACAGGTACTAAAACAGGAAGTTTGGGCGGCATTTGCCAGCTTCCTTCACAAACCAGGTCCCTGAACTAGTATGCTCAAGCAAGTTGAAGCACTCTTCAAAGAACCTATAACATTATGATATATATCAAGTAACATTAATTGCACATTAGACTCTAATAGAGTACCGTATTCTTTACATTGATCAAATGTGATGGGTATGGGCATGGGTAGTAGTACTTGCCACACATCGCAACCCATACCCGCGCCTTACTCAAAGTTACTGTTTTTGCCATCATCTATATTGTACAGCAGCATGCGCTGGTCCTTGTCCGCCTTCAGTAGGACGAGAATCAGCCAAGCACGGGGAGGGCCAATGCGGGGACCAAGGCGTGCATACCAAGGGTAATACACTCGCGATTAGCTGGCTCCCCGTCATGCTCAGCGCGGGGTCTGCGATCATCGCATGGCGGGATCTAGTGGGGTGTAGTAACATCATCAAACCCATGGTGAAGGATGGAGAGAACAGGAAAACGAAAGAAGAAACAAAGAAGACAAGGGGAGGGAGAGGGAAAGAAGACCCACCCATTAGCAGCCTCACACATCCTCCCCACAATCCGATCAAGCATCACTTTCCCCTCCTCTTTCAGCGTCTTTGGATCCTGCTCCCTTGTTGCAAAGTCGAAGAGGCCATCAAGGAGGTGCTGCAGCGTCTGCGCGCGGTGCGCCTCTGATCCGTGCTTGAGGACTAAATTAGGTTAAAATTAGTAATAGTAAGAAAGAAACACGATAGGGCCGCTGTTGATAAGCTCGTCCACGATCCTGTCTTTTGCTTCCGCCTTGAGGTTCTCGAATGCATGCTGTGGTGACCCCAACATCAGCACATTCACATACAGAGAGTGGATGGTGAGAAAGCACCTGGACGACAAACGATCCCATCTCGTGGCACGTGAGCGAGGCCCACTTGCCCTTGAGGTACTTGTTCACGCTATCCTCCAGTCACCATCGTCCCATACACGGTTGATAGAAATGACACGCACTAAGCAAAAATTGGAGGTGCCAGCGGCATCCACATGAGCTCCATAATCTGCCCAATGACCACATCAGCATCAAGTCATCCTCATTGATGAAAAATAAACAAGAAGACAACACCCAGTCGGGCACTTCGATGACTTTGTCATTGAAGAAGAATGGGAAGGCGAGAAAGAAGGCACGCAAATGCACCTTACTCCAAACATGCGATGCATGCTTATTCACCAGCATCTGCACAGGGTCTCCAAGGAGAAGTTCCGATACAATGAGCAGGCATATATCCTCCTCGCAGTCGAGTGCCTTCTGCAGCACGTGGCATCCATAGCAGTCCGTCACAAGCTCGACGACATGGCCACTGTGTGGGATTGGTTAGTTTCAGCTGAAGAGAGCGGAGAGAAGGAAGGGAAGTGAAGGAAGAGAAAGCAAAAAGAGAAGAGAAGGAAATGATGTTTTGAAGTGAAGTGATGCCATGATGTCACAAAAAAAAAAAAAGTACAACGAAATTCCCAGCCCACGTCTACCGACAAGGACGACACGATGCTCGAGTAGAATGTCGCCTCACAATATGTACAATATGTACAGGGATTTAACCCATAGAGATGGATAAATTGGAGAAAAGCCAAAACAAAAACAAAACAAAACAAAAAATGACGTTATGATGCATCAACAAAAACCCAAATGAAAACGATGATCTGCAGAACCACCCAATGAAGACAGCACCAGCTGAAAATAGTCAAGAAAGGTTTGCATGTCGACACCAACGATAAAAAGGAAGTCCAAAAGAGGAAGGAAAAGAAAGAAAGCCGAAACATACCGCATACACCCAACCATCTTCCTCCTCTCATCGGGCGCCGACGCAGCATCAAGACACCTCTGCACCGCCCAGTTGCCGAACCTACAATGCGTTGTCAGCAATCATTCTCCATCAAAGTGACGAACCTACCGATGAGCCATCATCTCAAACCCCTCGCACATATCACATCCATGATCTTCCCCCATTCCTCCGTGTCCGCGACCTTCAGCTTCTGCTGCAAAAAGATGCTCGCTTGCCAGTCAGAAGCCCTGATAATCCTCTCCACAAACAGCCCATACGGCAGTGAGCTCGCAGGGTGCAGGAGCAAGAGGAAGTCGATCGGCTGTGCGCTCTTCTCGTTAATGCAATATATAAGACACAAGGAATGACGACTCCCTTACCTTATGTGCGGACCCCAACCCTGCATGAACTTGGCTTTGATACACAAACTGCCCCTGGCCCCTCAGCAGTTCTTCAGGTGCCGGCTGCAGGTGAAGCCTCCAATCTATCAGTGCTTGCGAAAGGTGGCCTTGTGGGCGTTGAACATTATGCAGATGACGAGCGGGGCCAGTGGGTGGGGAGGATGTGGGAGGTGGGGGGTATGGGGTGCAGGGGAGGGGCTGTTGCAGAGACGGCTGCTGGTGCGATTGGGGCTGGAGTGAGGACTGGAGAGGCAACTGGTGTGACTGCTGGGGTTGGAGAGACGACTGACGAGGCTGGAGAGCCTGCTGGGACACATTGAGCTGTGAGAGGGAGTGTGAATGTGCATGTAGCTGAGCCTGAGTCTGAGTCTGCGAAGATACCTGTCCCTGTACCTGAACCTGCATGAGCGTCTGGCTCTGATGATTCAAGTCCTGATGATTCTGCTGATGAACGCCAAAAATCCCTGTCTCCTGAGGCTGTGGTGCCCAGATGCTTGCTGAAAGGGTTTTCGGTGGCAGGGGGTCGTGTGGGGTGCCACTCATAGTTGGCAGCGTTGAGTAAGGAGGGTGAGGCGAGGAAGGGAACGAAAGAAGGTGGTGGTGATTAGAGGAAAAGAGGGTAAGGGAACTTCGAAACAACCCTGAATTTTCCAGTCCTGCTCTTTAGTATACCCACCCAGTGTTACACTTTCGTTTCTTAATGAAACAAAAATCAGTTATTTGTACAGCTTCAAGTTAAAGACAATAGAAAGCAGAATGAATAGAGGGTAGCATACCTCCACAGATGTAGAGGCTGTAGGGAAAGCGTTGCAAGGCAGGCGCGGTTGACAACGACTTGGATGAGCAGACTTTCAAGAGCAGACTACACGCAAACTTGCTCAACTAAAACTCTGAGAGAATGGCAGGTATGTAGAATCACCATCACAAATTATGTAATGCTCAGACTTATCACTGATCGTCCTGACCGGCCCAGGTGACCACTTACATGCACACAGTGATACTAGCCCTGTACCATGACTAGAAAACATTATCATCCTTTCAATCCCAAAAAAAATGCCAATCGCTATAGGCCAGGACGAACACGCATGGCAACCAGAGGGGCCGCATGCAACATGTCCGACCTGCATTGCTAGAAACAGGCAAGTTATTGGAGCTGGATTGAGATACCAAACACTGGGGCACTTTACAGGTCTTCTTCACAATCTACCTACCCAGCCAAAGTATGCCCGTCTCTGTGATGATGAGGATGGCTTCACAATACTGTACCTATGCTTGGATTGCCGTGCTGTGAGCTTAGTCCTTGACCACATGCTATGGCAAGACCACTCGATACAAAAGGAAATGATGCGATGCAAAGTGACATAAGTATTTCTACTAACCCTTGGTCAACATTGCACCCAGTAACTAGTGTTTCCAACAGCTGTGCCCACATCTGTCATGTCCCGACCGTGGACGTGGATCTCCATAAATGTACATACACCATGGAGTCTTATGTCGAGGAAGACTTGGACGCCTGCCTGGTATGCTCAGTTATTCGTGGAACGATGAACTTTGATGGGAGGGCGAAGTCTGAGGGCGATCTGTATTGTTGCATGGTGGATATAGGCCTTATTAGCAGTCTTCAAGGCGACGGACAGGCCCAGGAGAGCAAATATACTGTCTACACACCGAAAGAAGACCCAAGGTTTCAAACTGCTGTCAAACTTGTGGTCTGCCACCACTGTGACTGGGTGTACAGCCTTTCTCCATGAGCCGTACATGTTCTCGACTGGGAATATGAGTCAGAAGAGGTGAAGTTAATGGAGTCAGTGATGCAGTTGGGGTAGGCCCGGGATCAGAAGGTTGGATATTTACTATTCAGATTCATGTTGACAAGTTGGATAACCTGATACTCCAGATCCATAGGACAATTTTCTTGCGTTTCTGAAATCAAGCTGTGGCATAGCCCAAACAAATTTTTATTGAACAAATTGTCACACCGCCCCCATTTGCCACACCTCCGAAACCTGACCAAATCATATATACCATCTGTACTGCCACGACCGTTCATTGAAATCCTAGACAATGATATTATATTTTCACCCATAGTCAGGGCATGCAAAATTTCAAGCTAGCCATCTCATAGTTTACATTTGTGTCGTTATTGGTTTAACAGTGAAGCTTTGAAGGTTATCCCAATTAAGTACTTCGAACAGGTACTGTAATAAGCAGCGGGGCAGTAAGTAAGCATATAGGTTTACAAATTCTTGAGCGAAACTAATTCATGAGCAGGACGGCGTGAACAATGATGAGCACAATAATTATAAGAAGGGCAACTCCAAGGGATACACCAGGCCTAGGCCCAGTGCTGCCTCGGATTTGGGCTGAATGATGGCGACGCTGGCAAGGAGAAACAATTAACACCATGGACGAGGTTCTGAACAAAAAGCGTACCATCAAGCCTTCCCTGTAAGGAATGTCGAGATCTCGGTGCATGGCCCTCGTCAAAGTGTAGGCTTGTTCAGGGCTCAGGTTGAACTCCCCGGCCTGCAACATGGCTTCCCAGCAAGAACTTTGCTTTGAACGTGAAAGAATTCAGGCACTAGGGATCAGCTTGCAGGCGCTGAGGCCATAGTTGTCAAGAACAGTATCCATGTGGGGTCCTAGGCTGACTATGACACCCCCATAGCCATCATCGACACACTTGCTGCTAATGAGACCACCTTCGCCCCGAGTTGCCAACCCACTACCTGAAAATAAGTCAACCACAAGCTTGGACACAAAAAAGGAAAGTCGAGGCGTACCTCGTCCAGCATCAATGGCAGGTGGCTGATCAATCTGAGGTGTATACTACCAGTCCCCTTCCGAAGTCCCAGGCTCGAGTCTTCAAGGAAGGGGAGAGGAAGGGGAATGTAGGGTCCATGTAACCTGTGCGTCATCACAGCCTGTACTTAGGTTAGCTGGAGTTTGGGGTGTCAGTGACCAGCTGGCACACCTTTGTAATGGGTAAGAGGGTGGCAGCTGGGTGGTATGGGTCTGAGCCTGTAGCTGGCCTGTAATAAAGTCCTGTGGGTAATTGGGTAAGGTCAGTGAGCTCTGGGTGTACAACACAAACGCGCACTGTGCAGGCATCCCGCTATTCGGGTCCCCTGACCTTCCCACAACGTTAACCCACTTCTCTAGCCAGCTCACATGTCCCCGAGAGCGGGGGACGGCAGTCGAGAGAAAAATGTGAAAAGAAATCAAGATCTACCTGTAAAACAATGAAAACTCTACGTTAGGACGATGTTTTGACATGAAAAGTAGTAAAAATGGTGTGTAACTGACCTCCAGGTGTTCTGACAGAATGGGAGAGATGTTACGACAAGGAGGGCAACGACGATAGTGGGAGGAGGCATGATTTCAATGTCCAAAATGGGCATCGAACCACACTTCAGCGTTTACCGGCCTCATTCACATGGCTGTTCGTCGTTCTCAACGACGTTCTCAAAAGCTACCCAGATGACAATCAGTACTTATAATACACGGATAGTGTTTCAGTATATTTTTTAAGTATGATAGAACTTGAATTTAGTCAATCGGCCCACTTCAGGCAACCCCCCGTGGTACCTAATTAGGGTAGTTACTGCTCACAAGTAATCTACCCTTAAAGGCCCAAAGACCATG
>JABCKT010000440.1:0-14374 GCA_018858115.1 Tephrocybe rancida | reverse complement strand
TCCCACTTGAGGCAGTGCTTCACATTGGTGTCTCAGGACATGTAAATACACCTGGGAGATTGATTTCTGGCCTTAGTTTAGCTTAGAACAAGCTCAATAGACCTGTAGAGCAAGGGACTGGACAATGTTTCTGCATTTGGATGGTGTGGCACTATTTGGCTGATGCCTTAGATCACCAGATAAGATGGCTTTGACGTCACTTACACAAGTCCATAGGCTCACTCCAAAATCATCTCGGGAGCACCCTCAAAATCCCTCGGAGATAGATTAGAAAAATCTCAGACATCCCTCAAGAAAACTCAGGGTCACTTGGACATTCTTGAAAATTCTCAGAGTCACTTAGAAATTCTTGGACACACTAACAAATTTCTCGGAGACTCAGAAATTCTCAGGGGCCATAAATTCTTGGTAAGTAGGGTAGTCAATAAAACGGGTATAAATGATTAAATGTGCATTTCAAACACCATAGACTGCCGACAGGAACCCACACTCGAGATAAGAAGAATTGTGCGAGATAAGAAGTTATCTTTATAAGCAAAACCTGAAAATACTCCCGCATCCCAGCGAATCCCCATAACCAAAAACCGCCTCATACACTCATAGACATGGTCCTCCCCGTTGAGCCAGAATTCAAGCAGGTACTTGGAATTATACATGATCCAACTACATTTATCAATCTATTGATCCATGTTTACAGGCGTTGAACGAGCTCACCCAGAGCTTGCAACCGTTTTTGGCTGCTAACCCCCAGTGCCAAAAGGCTCTTGACATCGTCCAGGTTCCCAAGCGTGTTCTGCAATTCTGCGTCATCTGGGAGGATGACAAGGGTGTCCCCCAGGTCAACCAAGGCTTCCGTGTTCAGGTTCATAGTAAATTTTCCTCGGATCGGGAAGATCAGAAATGCTTAACTCTTCTCCATCAGTACAACTCAGCACTCGGGCCCTACAAAGGTGGTCTCCATCTCCACCCATCCATCAACCTTTCCATCCTCAAGTTTCTTAGGTTTGAGCAAACCTTCAAGAATGCTCTCACCGGCCTGAGCATGGGTGGTGGAAAGGGTGGCTCCGACTTCGACCCCAAAGGCAAGTCTGACTCTGAGATCAGGCACTTCTGCACTTCTTTCATGGGCAAGCTCTTCAGGCACATTGGCCAGGACACCGGTGTTCCTGCTGGCAACATCGGAACTGGTGCCAGGGAGATTGGTTTCCTCTTCGGTGCTTACAAGAAGCTCAGGAATGAGTTTGTCAGCATGCTCACCGGAAAGGGTCTCCACTGGGGTGGATCTTTCATCCGCCCTGAGGCCACTGGTTATGGTCTCATCTACTTCGTTGAGCATGTACGTCCTCATTTTCCTTCTTTTATCGAGCGCCACAATGTACTTAGAATATTCGCTGCACAGATGATTGCGAAGTCCTGCCCCAAATTTTCCCTCACTCTCCCTTCCACCATTGTCGCTATCTCCAGCTCAGGAAACGTCTCCCAATTCACCGCCCTCAAGGTTCTTGAGCTCGGTGCCACCGTTAAGACCCTCTCCGACTCCAAGGGTGCCGTCGTCGCCCCCGAAGGCTTCACCAAAGAGGACATCCTCAGCATTGGCCAGCTCAAGCTCAAGGGTGGATCTCTCGAATCCTGGGTTGCTGAGCAGGGTAGCCACTTCATCTACCACGCCGGCAAGTGCCCTTGGGCTCTCCTCCCCGTCATCCACCACACTCTCCCTGGTGCAACCCAGAACGAGGTCTCTGGTGAGGAGGCCAAAGCTCTCATTGCCACCAGTGTCCACGTCATTGCTGAGGGCTCCAACATGGGTTGCACGGAGGAGGCTGTCGTGGTCTTCGAGAAGGCCTGCAAGGCTGGAAAGTGTGTCTGGTATGCCCCTGGAAGTGAGTCCCTTTTCTGACTGCCGTAAGCCTGAGATATTGATGCAGATGTTTTCACAGAGGCCTCCAACTGCGGTGGTGTCGCCGTTTCTGGCCTCGAGATGGCCCAGAACAGCCAGCGCCTTGCATGGACCACCGAGGAGGTCGACGGAAAGCTCAAAATCATTATGGCTGAGGCTTACGCTCAGTGCCTCAACACGGGTACCAAGTACTCTGGTGAGGAGCTCACCGACGTCCTCCCCTCACTACTCGCCAGTGCCAATGTCGCTGGCTTCATCAAGGTCGCAGATGCTATGAAGGAGCATGGTGACTGGTGGTAAATCATTCCTGTACACACTCAAGCTTTCCTTCATCGCACATTCTTTCTCGCCATGACCATTACGCCACATCATCACACCCCACACGTGCGCTGCCCATCCGCCCGCTTCACGATACCTTTAAGACTACATGTTGTATTTTTTTTGTAGCATCCAATCGATAAATGTATATAACTCTTAGTCTTAAGTGTGAGTAGCACCGACCGAATATAGCCTGTACAGGAAGGCTACTGCAGACATGTCGTCCGGTGAGGCCATGTTGAAAGCCCTTAAAATAGGAGGCTGCGCTAGGGCGGAGTCTTGAACCTCGATTATTGGGCAGCTCTGTGCCTCATTGCACCCTCATTTCAAACACCAGGTCCACGTGTACATCAGTCACTCTATGCGGCCGGTCAATCTACCTCGTCCATCCACTGAAACTCAGGAATCTTTACGGACTTGTGATTTTAGTTAGTTATTTAGTTAGGGTATACCCCCGCCGTGGTCCAATATGGAACAGGCGATATAACCCGCCAAATGGACGTGCCCGCCATCGATATCCCCTCTGCATAACATGTATGCCGTGATTAATCCTGAGGCGGATCGATAGTATTACGCGTAGAAAGCTTCGAGCAAGTTTCTGGTGTGCAGTGAGTCGATAGCAAGGGTATGATATAGTACATTAATTGTCCCAAACTGTTAAGTAACCCTGCATGATGTGGCTTTCGCGGTCTTTCGGGAACTGCGGCGCAGTGCATCCGTCCTAACAACCGAGTCAGTAAATCTATTTACGCCACAGGTGGACTGTGGACTTCTAGGGTTCGGATATCAGTATACACAGGCTAGATCATAATCGCGGCCTTTCATAAATGGATCAAGGCCTCCCTCAACTTCTGGACAGCAACACTATTCTCCTCCTCACTCCCCACCGTAATCCTCAACGCACCCTCGCAGCCCATTTCGCCTCCACGGTATCTCACTACAACCCCTTTTTCCTCAGCCAGCATCTTATACACTCCCATCGCACGTTTATTGTCTGGCGTCCCTTCCTTTCCGCGATTCATGATTGGCACGACTATAAAGTTTGCGTCATTCCCCCCAATTGCGGAGCCAACGCCGAGGTCCTTCAGCGCCGCGAGTGCCTCAAGAAGCGCTTTGCGCCCGGCTAAAAGGTCTTCTACCTTGCCCCTCGTGCGCGTGAGGGACGCGGGGGAGAGCGCAGAGAGCGCCAGTACGGCTGTGGGAGTGGAGATGTTGTATGGCGCCTTGGTGTTCGTAAGGACCTGGATGAGAGGTGGTTGCGCGAGGGCGATGCCGAGTCTATGAAGTTCTCAGTATGTCGAGATGGCTAGTGACACGCAGACGTACCGGATAGCAGCGAGCCCGAAGCCTTTGGATAGAGTCTGCATCACTATGAGATTTGCAAACTCGGAGATAAGGGAGGCAGCGCTATTGTCTGGCGCGTTAGCGAAATCTATGTAAGCCTCGTCCACGACCACGACGCCGGTGAAGCCTGGGTATTCTAGAATTGCTCGAATCGCGGAAAGAGATAGCAAAGTTCCCGTGGGATTCCCTGGAGAGCAAAGGAAAATTAACCGGATCGATGGGTCTGCATCTACAGCTTTCTTGATCTACGAAAAAGTCAAGATTTCCGAAGTATGAAGGCAGGTTTGTTCTCACCTCATCAACTTTCAAACTGAACCTTCCCTTCTCTCCTCCCTCTCCCTCTTCTCCGCCAAGTTCCAACGGCACTTTCACAACCTCCACATCATTGACTTGTGCACACACTGCATACATTCCATACGTCGGAGGCGTTATCAATACCTTTTCCCTCCCCGGCGCCACACACACACGCTGCAGCATATCAATCACCTCATCTGATCCCACGCCTAAGAACACGTTCCGAGGCCCAGGAAGGCCACGCAGTGTTGCTATGCGAGACTTGATGTCGGGGTGGGACGGGTCAGGATAGCGGTGAAGTGGAAGTGCGAGGGTCCCTTTCTCGATATCTAACTCAGATTCTGAGACTATGGAGTGACCGAGGGCATTTTCGTTAGCATCGAGTAGAATGCCATCCTGGTAATCGTCGCGGGCGCAGCGGTAGGGGTGAAGGGTGAGGATATTGGGCCGTATTGCGCGCTCGATATTGAAGTGCGCGGGTTTCAGATCAGCCAAGGATTCTGTGAGGCCGAGGATAGGCATGGTGAGGATGAACGGGCCGAGGGCGATGGGTGATTGGGCGAGTCAACGTGCCTAGATATAAACCTGGAGGCAAGAGGGAGTCACAGGGGAGTCAGAACTTTTTTTGATGCCTTGATATAGATAACATAGTATAATGAATCTAGACTTTCCAATGATCTTATCTCGAATCTCGTCCCCCATCTCCTCCCAAAATCTTCATTTTATGACCTGAGGCCCAAAACTCGATGGCAAACACGTCTTTAACATATACTATTTCACCCATAGCTACCTTACAAGGGCACGCAGAGCGTGCTTGGAATATCGCATGGAACCCCACACGCCCAATCCTCGCCTCCTGCTCTGCTGACAAGACCGTTAGAATGTACACCTACTCAGGTGATGAACTGAAATTTACACACCTTTCAACGCTGGAGACAGGGCACACCAAATCTGTGCGAGCTCTAGCATGGGCTCCATCTGGAAAGACCCTTGCCACGGCATCGTTTGATTCGAATATTGGGATATGGGAGCAGGAGAACGGGGGCGAGGGTGACGAAGATGGGGCGGTTGGAGAGTGGGAGTGTGTGAGCCAACTAGAGGGCCACGAGACAGAATGCAAGAGCGTGGCATATTCGAGCACAGGGACGTTACTCGCGAGCTGCAGTCGTGATAAGACCGTCTGGGTCTGGGAAGGTGAGCCGCCGTCGATAACGAGTTGCCATCTGCGTTGACCATAAACTCCAAGTGCACCCTGACGCCGACTTCGAATGCATGGGGGTGCTGATGGACCATAGCCAGGACGTTAAATGTGTTGCATGGCATCCATCGGAAGAGGTACGCGTAGTGAGCTTTATTCTGACTCAATTTACGAACTGTTTCATAGATCCTTGCATCCGCTTCTTACGACGATACGATCAAATTATATATTGACGATCCCTCCGATGATTGGTTCTGCTTTGCAACGCTTAGTGGGCACACATCTACGGTGTGGTCTGTCGTATTCTCTCCAGACGGGCGGTACCTCGCATCCGCGTCAGACGACCGCACCGTACGTATATGGCAACGTGTGGACGAGGCACGGTGGGAGAGCGTCCTGTTGCTGGGTGGACATGAGCGGAGCGTCTACTCTCTCTCCTGGGGCGTAGGAACTGGAAAGGGCTTGGGTTGGCTCGCAAGCAGTGGAAGCGACGGGGTGATTCAGGTCTGGGAGCTTTCTGTACGTTTGGCCTCGTTTTGTCCTTAATATCGAAGACTCGCTGACCATTTACAGGACTCAAAAAGCGCCGGTATTTCAGCCCCTCGCCATGAACTACTCGCGCGAGTAGCGAACGCGCACGATGTGTACGATGTAAACACTGTGTCGTGGTGTCCGCGCGCAGGGCATACAAACCTTTTGGCGAGTGCAGGAGACGATGGGAACGTGAGGGTCTGGCGGATTGGTACTACATAGTAGAGGCTCACTCGGCTGTGGTACCTCTCAGGCTGCTAATGAATTAAACCCCGTCTCTCTTTACATGTCGCTGCATAAACTCTTTCCCCGTTTGCGATTCGCCATCTCTTCATTCAGGAGCTCGAGGCTTGGTACGTCAATACCGCAAATTGCGAGAAGGGCGCCAGCTGTGCGCGTCAGGCTAACTTATGAGTTTCACGGTACATGCAGTTTGTTGGAAATACAACCCGTCGTGTTGGCCCCAGGCCTGAGCACGGCACGCGACGGTGTCTTGAGTTTGAACACCGGTATAGTGATATACTTACTTTCCTATACGTGTTTCCTAACTGTTTCCCATAGCGATACCTTGTTCAGTACAGTCTACAGCTGTAAAGAAGATTGTCGAGGAGGATCCTCGGAGGATCCATAAGTCCAAGGAGGAGAAACGGAACAGCGGACTGCGGAGCCAGCCCTTAATTCACGTGTCAGAGGAATTGGCATATCATGAGTAAGTCTCGAGAGTGCACTCAAGCTTGATTACCTTTACCACCTCGACGTGATTGAGCGTTTCATTGATAACTATGATCACCGTCCATCATCTGAATAACTCTCGCTCTCAAAGAATTCTCTGGTTGTTGGTGAGCAACATCTGTATCCTGGCAGGAACTTCAATGACGAATCGTTATAGGAAGAACTGGGCCTGGAATACGAACTAAAGCATTATCAACGCGATTCTGATCTACTTGCTCCAAAAGAGCTGCTAGAAATCAGCCCACTCGGGAAGTCTCCTGTCATCACAGATGGTTCCGTCAACCTGGCAGAGAGTGGTGCTATCATCGGTGTGTGAACTTCCTAGCGTTTGCGCGACCCCATTCACTCGACAGTGCGTACTGTGCAGAATATCTCATCACGACATACGGCAACGGAAAGTTCCAAGCACCAACAGCAGGGCAAGGATACCTTGACAATCTGTACTGTTCGTGGTACTTCTTGCGAGCAGCAACCCTTGCGACTTTAACGAAACGTACAGATACCCATTATGCCGAAGGGTCTCTCATGCCTTTATTGGTCTCGAAGCTTACCTATGACATCGTTCCGTCAAAGACACCCTTTTTTGTTCGACCTATCGCCCAAATGATATTCAACAGTCTCACTCACAAACTCCTCGTGCCTGCTTTCGCAAATCATTTTGGAATGGTGAGACAACTTTTACTGTGTATGTGTATTTGAGACCATTTCTAAGGCTTGACTATGCTCACAGATCGAAAAACATCTCAATTCCATTAAATCAGGTTGGTTCGCAGGTGGGGATGAACCTACGGTTTGTGCCGCCTTATAATAAATGGCAAGCCTCCACCATTTACACATTTACATCGTACCTTCTGTCAGGCTGCTGATTTTCTGATGGTTTTTCCGTTGGAAGCTGTCGCTGTCAGAGCCCCGGAGGTTTCTGGGCCAAAACTGACCGAATTTGTGAACCGTGTCCACGCTAGGTATGTGTGGCTTTCGCTGAAGTTCCACAGCCGATTTGCTGAATGTCTTGGACCAGGCCGGCATATAAGCGGGTAATATTATTAAATTTCTGATTCTGACATCTACTAAGTGTTCCTCAGGCACTGGAAAAGGGCGGAGAGTACGCGTATGTATAGGTATCTGGTCAATGGTGTACAAAGGAAGCAGTCACATTCATTGACAAATGTGTTGAATTGCAATACAATTTCAGAACGCGATCGGAGACAGCAATTAGCTCAGAGGCCGATAGAGACGCTCAGGTATTCGAGAGACTCGAGGCGAAACGTTGCGGCGAAGACGAGGGTCTGGGTTGAAGCTTGAGAATTGATAAGTTTGTGGTGCTTGCGGTCTCGGAACGTATCCTTTGGCGCTGTGTCAATGCGAAAGTGTAAAGGTTGAGTTAGTAGGGCCCAACGACGACCGCTCATTCGTCTCAACATACGACGGTGACGAGACACTGTGGTTTCTTGTGAGACATCTCCTCACGCAGACGAAGCCAAAAGTCTGAACAGCTGTAAGCCCAGTTTCCGAGGACTTGACGAACGCACCAAGATCCCAGAGAACGTGGCGCGAAGCAGTAGACTGAGGAAACAGAAGGCTGATGCAAAAGGAAACTGTACCAGGTAGTCAAGGAAATCCATATGGACTGACAACCCGCCATGTTCAGCGCACTCGGCAAAGATCATAAAACACCAACGCACCATACACAACGCTCTTCAGGAACTTCAGTCCCAAGATTAGCCAAGACAGGGTGTCATTTTCCGCCTGAAGGCTCGCATTCCGCTCCAGAAGACCTGCAGATGCGTTGGCCACTTTCTCCAGCTCCATACGAGTGGCCATAGCCAGATTCGAGAGCACATTAGTAAGGGCGTCCGCGGACATAGACGCGTCAGCTTGCGTTTGGTTGAGGATCCTAGCCTGATGAATAGAAGATTCGAGTGTATGTGCAACTTCTGAGCTAGTCGCAGACAGTATAACGACAGTCTATTTATCAATTAGATTCACTCGCTGACAAAAATAGAACAGAACATACCTGTATCAGGCCGTTGAGACCACTACCCAAGGACGCCCATTGATCGAGTACCCGGTTCTAAGAGAGAGGATTATGAGTTAGGCGCATAGACGAGAAGAAGCTATTTGGCGAAACGGCTACAGTAATTTCTATCGAGGTCTGTGACTGGGCATAGAACTCGGTGAGCATCTTGTCGACGTGTTTCAAGAGAGAAGATTCCACGAAAGGAGCCAACGCGTGAAGATCTTCGGCATGCTACGAACATCTAAGTAAACCACGGTAAAACAGAAGCGATACGTGATGGGCATGCATACTCCTTGATAGAGATCTACGAGCGCTCCTGATGTCTATTATCAGAGCAATAAGAACAGCGCAAGGATCACAAATCATGAAAAAACCTGGTTCAATATGTAGAGAGCGATATGCTCTTGTTCTTTCTGGAGAAGAGATAATGCGTCCTTAAACATGTTTAGCGTCTGTGTGTTTCGTTGAGCCAGCTTTCACGGTTTAGCGGGGAACGCCGAACATGATCAAGTTTAGTGTTCAGTCGGGACTCCATGTGGTCAACACAAGAATCGATATCGTTGGCGGCGAGACGGATGTGGGCCACAACTTCTTGTAAGTCCTAAAAAAGTTTCGAATCAACGATACGGCCAATGACGAAGGAGTGCGTACATCAATACGGCTTTCCAGCACCTTCACGCTCATCTCCGCAACCTTTTCTCGCGCACTTATGTGTTGCAGGAAAGCAGCTTGTTCCAGCGTAGTATTTCTGTAGACGTCGCGCGCCACGTCTGCATTATCGACGTCAATGCCACAAGCCTAGATAATCAAGCGATGCGCACCAATATCATTCCAGCGTCGAAATGCAAAGCAAAGTTGAGCTGCAGCAGTGTCTGATTGGATAGGGCAGCGAGCGATAGCCAAACACCACGCACGAGTTTCACGTAGGTACCCAGAGTAACTTGACCAAAATTGGGCACTCCGAGACAGAGCACTGCTATACATTAGAAAGATTGCGACGCTTCGAACAAGCCTCTTACTCCACGCATTCTCCTTGAAGTCGGGTTACATCTATTGTCTGATGTAGGTAGGATCCGAGAGAGAATGGAACACATTCAAGAGGAATAGTGTGATGGTTGGCCGTTGCTAGTTCACATAACGTCATGGATATAGCGGCTTCTCGGGAAATCAGGTCACATACGCATCAGCATAGCAGTAGAATTTACCATTGACCCGTTCACTCTCATTCATATCTAACTCGGCACAATGGGCTTGGATGAGAGCAGCAGCTTTCTTGAAACAGTCTGGTTTGCGAGAATAGTCATCCAAGGAACCTGATAGAACAGTCAAGCCAACCAAGCCTCAGAGGAGTGAACTGCCACTAACCTTGGGCTCGGAGAAGAGCAGCTATCTCCTCCGGTGTAAGCACTCTATCTGAATGTACCAACGATCAAAAGAGGGACGCGATTGTTTGAGGTTTTGATACCTGTTTGTGAGGGCGATTGTGAGGATACAGACTTAGCATTCCAACGACGCCCATTGCAGAGCAGGGGGTATGAATAGAACAACAATATAAGAGCTGCAAGACACTGCATACGACTGAGCGTTGAAACGTTGAGGTTGAAAGGAGAAGGTCGACTGCTGACGTCATGCCGTTCAATGTTTTCGTCGTGCTTCGTCTGGCTTGCTTTTGGTTCCCCGTTTTAAAACGTACCTCTCAGGCTCAACATGTTAATTCACGTTTCCTTCTTTCCGCCATGATCACGCTCCATCATCTCAACAACTCTCGCTCTCAAAGGATTTTGTGGCTGCTTGTAGGTTTCCGAGTTCTTGACTCAATATATCGTTTACTAACGATTCCAATCTGCACATAGGAAAAACTGGGCCTCACATACGACATCAAACGCTTCAAGCGTGGACCTGATAGACTGGCCCCGAAGGAAGTTCTGGAGATTAATCCTCTTGGAAAGTCACCTATCATCACAGACGATTCTCTTACCCTCGCGGAGAGTGGCGCCATCGTTGGTTTGTTCTAAGGCCTGACTCTTTCGAATTATCTATGCACCCTTCAACAGAGTATCTGATATCCAAATATGGAAAGGGAAAGTTCCAAGCGTCCATTCTTGGCCCTGGCTATGTCGATAATCTCTATTGTGTGCCGCCTTCAGCCTTATTTTTTCTCTTCTCATAATAACAGACTCGACTTTTAGTTTCGCATTATGCCGAAGGCTCGCTCATGCCTCTCCGAGTCCAGAAGATCACGTATGACATGGCTCCTCAGAGGACAAGCATTCTCATTCGTCCCGTCGCCTCTGTCATATTCAAAGGCCTTACCCAGAAGTTTTTGATGCCTTCATTCAAAAAACATTTTGATATGGTACAGTAATACTCCCCCCCACGCTGGAAGCTTCTCTATGAAGATTCTTTGGTCACATTTTCTAGATTGAACAACACCTGAATCAAAGCAAGTCAGAATGGTTCGCCGGCGGAGAGGAGCCCACGGTGTGTCCCAGATAATTGCTTTTCCCAGCGAGCAGAGATATTGACCGTGAAACTTGAACGCCGTGGATGGGTCAGGCTGCCGATTTTCAGATGGCTTACCCACTAGAAGCTCTTGTGGCCTCAATGCCTGATTTAGTCACGCCAAGAATGGTTGAATATGTAAAGCAAGTTCACAGCAGGTATGGAACATCTGAACATTCTCTCATCCATATGCTTCATCACTGAGACAGGCTGTTTCCCAAGGCCCGCGTATAAACGAGTTGGTTGTCTCCTCGGCTTAGGTTCCTCGGCTTATTACCAATTGTTCAGGCTCTTGAAAGAGGAGGAGAATACGCTTATGCGAACCAGGAGTGAGGGGAATATATGTACAAATACAATAATGGGCTTCTGTCGTTCTCTGCGCCTTCGATGACCACACGGCGGACGTGAAACAACATCATTAGCAACAAAACAACTAGTAATACACGTCTAACTACAAAGCCGTCGTAAGTTGGTCGTAAGGGGGCGTGGGTGCTGGTTGATACAAAAGATGACGAAGGGATAGTTAGTGTGAGAAGTAGGCTAATTTTACGAATACGGAGCAAGGGATTAGAGAGAAAGCACTAGGGTAAAGAGCAGTGAAAGGAACGTGGAGAATTAGGGTTAACGAATGTAGTTGATGAAAATGAATGGGACCGATAAGTCATCTATAGGGGTAGAAAGCACAGTAAGTGGGAAATCAGTGACGGTCCGCCTCCACTCGTCTCCGCGAGCTTGATCCAGTTTGGACCTGGGCTTCCCAGAATGCGGCGCCTTCTCCTTTATTCCATTCCCCAGTCACTGGATTGCGTTCAAAATCGCCATCTTGGTATCCATAGCGCTGCTGTAGCAACTTCAACAAAGGGTTACGAAGCGCCGGGTCCATCCTGACACTCTCTCCGGGATAGTAACTGCCAACGCTGTGGCGAGCGAGGCTCTCTTCAAAGAGAGCTTCTTCGTGTGTACATCCACAGTTCAAATAACCGGGCGGGGCGTTCCGCGGAGGGAACGATCGGCGTTCCCGCCGTGAATCGTGCCATGCGCACAGTGCGTTACCGGCCCTGTTGAGTGAGCAAAACATCTTGGTCCGAACCTCAGTCCGCACTCTCCAGTCCTCCTGGAAAGAGGCTGAAGGAGGTGGCGTAGGGAAGCAAAGGGATTTCTGGGACATATCCCTCGTACGCAGCTCCTCTAGAGCAGCGCGGTACCTGGCCGTCTCTGCCTCCGCTTCGCGCAACCTTTGGCGTAGGTTTGAGAGTTCCGACTTCATTTGATCGTCCAAGGAGAATGATGGATGTGATGGCTGCGTGGGCAATGGATAACCAGATCCATTCTGTCTCATGGCGTGCTGGGAGTAGGGGTCGAATAGTGTGTGGCCAAAATTCGACGATCCTGAAGAGGTGGACTCAGGCGAAGAGTCTCGCATCGTTGTAGAGTCGTAGCTCAGGCTGTTGGCGGCCATTTCATAGGTCAAACTGTTCATCCCAGCGACCCCCGGGTAGGAAGATTGTTGCATCCCCTGGAGTAAAATGGGTTGACTATTATTAGTCGTCCAATCGCTGTGGAATAGACTATCGTTTCGGGTTGGTGGAGAACGACTGCTGCGATGGACATTGTCGCCGATGGCTCCCGTAAGACTGGAAGTCATACCGGAACCCGAAGATCCCGACCGCATTGTGTAAGTTCCATCCTAGGAACCAAACGGTCAGAAAGACGGCCAAGAGGTCCACAGAACACCTACAGCTATGTACGATTGACCCATCGAGTATGTCTCGTGCCCACTTCGGCTCCTCTTTGTGTTCCGCGTTCCAGAGTGAGAAGACCAGGTAGAAGCAGATGTGCTTGACATAGTTATTAGATCTGCACGGGGTAGTGTACCGTTTGGATGGGCGCACACGATTCGAGAAGGACGCTTCCGAGCTACGTCGGTGCAGATGAGTAAAGTAGAGAGAGTTATTGAGGGGGTAGATGAATGTGATTTTGGGTTCAGATGGCTCCTTTTATTCTCGTTCAAGGAACACAACGGTAGCCAACCGAGCTCTGTACCCTGCATGGATTGGCAGTGCAGATCTTGAATCCGAACGAATGCTAAAAGTGTTCGCTGTAGCTGGGGTAAAGGATGGCGTCACTGTTGCTTGTGTTCGATCAGCGTAAGTTGTGAAGGAAACGCTCAAACTTGACGACTATAAAAAGATCTACAACAACAGGCTGTACACTGAGGGGCCAGTGATGGGCTTACTTGCGATAACCGAGCCAAATTGAATCTTGATGGCGGCGAAGGGTCCCTTGATCAATCAAAACGGGGGCTGGGGATCGTTTCCTAGAATTCACCTGAAGATTTACTAAGCGCTTCAGAGTAGGTTTTATTTCAGTCTTTCTCCGGACCAGAACAAATATAAGCGGACAGGCCTTAAAACATAAAAGCCGATGACAATTAAGGTTATCTGTTCCGTTCCGAGGGGCCGATCACTGGCCGATCAAGCCTAGCAACTACGTTGCTCTGATCAACTTCGAGTGGGAATTCAGATCTGGCTATGTTTCCCGCTCCCACACCCTCATTCTACATGGGCCAGATAATGACAGACCCGCTTTTAATACTTACATGAAAGGAATCTGGGATAATGGCCGAACGAAGCGTTGCATATGGCGATGGGCAAGCTGACTCTCAGCAAAATGACGATGATATTTTCGAAATTGACGCCGCGCTGGCCCAAGAAGCACAAATGCTTGGAGCAATTGATGATGATCGATGATGTTCAAGAGGATCAGAAATACGGCGTGATGTCCGTTTGGCGAATGGTTAGGTGGCTGGTATAGGTTCCCGTTCGCCAGGTGCATCCTGAGGCTCCAACTTCCTGGTCCATAGTTGCACAAGACTGTGAACAAGTATGCAAATCGGTGAACGAGCACTTTGTAAGGTCTTACACATCTAAACAGTCGGCACCTCATGACAAACCAATCTCCACGCGATAATTTCGATATCTGTACAACGGCTGTGAGTAATCACTGGCTACTTGGAGTAAGACCCAGGATGCGAAAGGTAGTTCCTGCAATCGGTCGACGGTGTTGTAGCTACTGTCGTTGGTTGGGTGTCTGGAAAGTGTTGTCGTTACTTAATGCTGCATAGCGCTTGATGTCACGCCACGGTTTGCCATGAACAGAAATATCTCTAGAGGATGTTAGACGCGCCTCCAAATAGTAGTCGGATGCCACATACTGATATTCAGAAGGAACTTGAACCTCGCCAGTTCTCTCATTGAAATCCACAAGTTTTGTTATCTCCACGGCTGGTCGACCTGAACAGCTGGAGTAGTTTGTTATATCTAGCCGACGTCGATTGCTAAGACTAACTGACATGCGAAATATTCGAGGAATGGGAAAACAATCGACGTCTCGATCAGCCTTATCACAGCTGAACTGAACGATTTCTGTAATGCGACACGGCGATGGCATAATGATGCTCGAGGTAGTGTTGCGGATATAAGTCGAGGGTTATTAACCAAGTGTTATTTACATAGGTTATTAACAGTAAATTACCACTTTT
>JABCKT010000439.1:0-14413 GCA_018858115.1 Tephrocybe rancida | reverse complement strand
AGTACTACAACCGTACATATGCACGCGTCACGTGATAACGGTCGCAACCGGTCTAAAACCGGTTTTTCGGTCCAGTCTGAACTGGTCTTTTCGTTCTCAAAAGTGATGAACCGCAACCGCAGTCCGGTCCATTTCCGGTTCAGTCCGGTCCAGGTCCGGTCTTTTTTCGGTCCTATGGACCGGACTTTCACACACTAGGTGAGGGGTGTAATGAACCTAGAACATATGCTAAAGCAGCATGCACCCCACCCCCCTCCCTTACAAGATCATCCACAAACTTCCGACATGCGAGCGTATGATGTGTGATAAGAGCGGGGAGGCGACGTGTAGACAGGCAATTGATCGCAATGTGGATGGTTCGGAAATTATGTTGCAGGTACCCCATGCCATTTATGTCCATGTATGCTGTTCATTCCATTAAGTATTTGGTGTGGGGAGAGAAGGGGGAGGACATACGTGTAGTCATGACCTGCCTGCACGACAGGCATGGGAAGGACTTGGACTAGTGTTTGCGCACATCGGGGATGGGGTCGAATTCGTGCACAGTTGTGGTGGTCCAGAATGTTTCTCATTCTTTGGAAGGCTTGGGGTTGAAGATGTCCTGTGCGGATGAGTTCTGGAAGTTGTTCAGAAGAAGGTTAGGGGGGGGGATATAGGAGGTCTGGTATGAAGGCGTACGAAGTAGGATGAGAGGACATGCCCGGAGTTCGTGAGGTTACTGAGAATGGGAAGGTGGACGGAGATGATACCCAAGGTCGAAGGCTGCTTGGCAGAGGATTGTTGAGCTTGCTTGTCACACATTAGCTTCCTATCCATCTTGAGGGAGCAAGGAAGTGGGAGGGGAAAGGGGGAAACAACACATACATAAAACACAATGAAAAAGCGAGAGGGAAGCAAGAAACATATTTATGCACCATGGACATGCAGAGAGGTGGCCATCGAGTGATTGAGACTTGTCTGGTGTAAGCACAGTATCAACGTGGGGATGCTATCTCGAGATCAGCATATTGTTCAACACAAGTAAATGTACAATCACTGTCGGTACACAATGCACTCACCACATCAACGCTGACTTGTGCAAAAGCTGACTCCTGCAACTGCAGATATCTGTCATGTTAGCAGCTGACGACTCCTTGAATGAAATAAGGGCACATACAATGATGTTTCTCAGACCGGCTAAAACCATCAATGTCCCTGCTGCCCACCAGCAAACCGGGGAAATATCACCTTCTCCCAGATGTAATCTCACATCCTCCGTCTTCGCCTTCATACACCTGGGTGATGGAACCCACTCGGACACGGGCACACGTTGATGCCGCACACAGATAGCAAAGCCAATGAGCGGGAGACGCATACCGAGGGAGTTGGGCTTTCTTTGTCTAATTTAGCAGGGGTCAAAGAACGATGGGGAAGGGAGAGCTTATTTGGAAGGACAATTCAATCACTCTCCACAACACCCATCTCGGCACCAGAGAGGGATGGTCTGCATTGGCAGCAACGACGGTTTGGGGCCAATGCAGCAGCGAGCGGTGCGGCGCTGAGGTGTTAGATTGGAGGGAGGCAGGAGGAGGGAGAACCAAGAGCTTCGGAGTAGCCTGTATGGGGTCAGTTCAGGTTGGCTCGTTTTGTGGTACAAAAAATAGGTGTACCTGGAACAACGACACAACTATGTGCACCATCTCAATGGGCACATCAGGTATACTGTCTAAACTTCAGTGATGCCCTACGTTGACGAGGACTAGGGTCGATGCATATCGAATGGTCACCGCCTGTGCTCCCCATGTTGTAGAAAACCCCAATATACAAATCTTTGCCCTCACTTGCTCTTTGGTCCCATATCCGTGTGATCGATTATCGAGTCGCCCTGTGAGCGTCATGTTATGAGGCAAGCCGTGGGGCAGATCAACGACTGGCACTCGAGTTGAATGAGTAGCCAATTCAATTTGCAGCACTGCCGAGAGCTCGAGAACTTCCTGTTGCCACGCAATGCTGGATGGGCTGGCGTGGTTCTCGAGGAACGGGAATGGCCTGCACTCGAGTCGAATGAGGATCAGCCAGTGGATGATTGTTTGGAATAGATAATGTTGCAGTAGCACAGTGTAGGTAGGCCCCTGGTGTATCCAAGCACCAAGCAGCCATATTCTCGTTTTCGATATGACTGAAATCTATTTCATTTTGAAGGGCTCATCTCAAAGTCAAAGGATAACTCACGACTACACACCATAGCGTAGCGTAACCCAACACCAAATAGCATCTTCTCTCTGCCTCCTCATTTCTTTGTGTGCCATATGCATGCAAACTAGAGTGAGACATGGGTCTTTAAACTAGAGAAAATCAGCTTAAGTTCTGAAGTTATTTAAGTGATCTGACAAACCTTGATACGGTGTGCGTAGTCTCGGAAGGGTCGACGCGCCAAGGGAGTGGTTCTCTCAATTGTGTGTACAGTCGTAGAGGTCTGGGGGTGCGACGAGGAAGCTGGCAATGCCAAGTTACCCACGCATCAGCAATGGCGTTGTAGGTGAGTGAGAGACCTGCCGTGTTGAAGCCACAGAGTTCAGTTTCCAACTGTTTGAAGCGCCGATACCGGGCAGGGCTCATGGGAACAGGCCAACAAAGGGTGTATGGCAAGTAACGGCGGTTGTGGTGTATAGTCAAGACTTGGAATTGCAAGCAGAGTAAGTGTGAGCTACGAAAGTGCGAGGCATCTGAGGAGTGGCGCATTTACACTTATAACAAGTCAAAGCAACATTGTCATCAAAATGTCCTAAGGTCTAGATGGTGGCGTTGTCATGATTAGCAGGACATTCACCACAACACCCAATGTCGTTCAACTGCCTTCAACAAGTGAAGTACAAGAAGGGTGCAGGCAGGTTGCATGACATGGTGAATGTTCCACAGAGAAGGTGAGAAGGGATATCTGGTCTTTGCCAGAGGCCAGAAGACACATTGGGGTTTTCACCTTTATTTGATCGTATTGTATTAGACTGATCATGGGTGGACTCCGATTGAACAGTCCACTTGATATCCACTGTCCCCTTTACTCACCTCTCAATCTAACAACTTCTGACCTTAGAACTGTTTGTGCTGTCAGGAGGTGGGAGAAGTTAGTGAGAGTGTTCGTACTTTTGGCTGATATGTTGTCTAACTGCGAAAAGCATGCTATGAACACGAGTGGGAAAGACAATTGGCACGCTTGTACCTCGGATCCGGACCCACTGCTCAACCAGAAGTATCTAGCACAACAATTGGAGTAGAGCAAACATTACAGGTGAGCTCTGGTCCTGACTCGATAACAACTTACATTCCTCAAGAGGGTCATAAAGGCATAGACAATTTACCCACTGCTTGTAAAAGGAAGGAACAGACGCCTGACTTTGACATTGTGAGCAGGTATCGTCATATTTCCTCGAACAATTTTCCTAACCGGCAGTTGGTCTACACAGCTCGAAAATCATACCGCTCGCGAAGTGCAAGACTCCATGCCCCACCAATCCGCCAGCAAGCGCCTCAAGCCACAACAGCTCACATGGGATACACAAACAAACAAAATGGGCGAGGTACGTGGCTACGTGAGTCTCCAAAAAGCTAAGCTCATTGGTATCCGCCATGATCCCTTCGATCAATCGTTCTGACCATGAGACTTTGACAGGTGTTCTCAATGAGCAGCAGGAAGCTCTTTGACTCGAGCACCTGCCATACGGTGATATGTATATTAGTTAATCTGGTGGTGTTGTGTTGTTCAGCAACCGCCTTCACCTCGTAGATACTCAGGTGTGTCATCAGACTGGCAATGAGCATATCTCTTTCTTTTGTGTGCTGTTAAGTCAGTTTCTTCCTTGCAATTCTTGGTATGACAGATGCTGTCATCTCAAGACTTCTTTTCAAATGTCTTCTGTGTCCAAATGGCAGCATCATAAAGGTGCGCCATTCACGTTCGCTCATTGACGGCTATCCCTTCTCACTTCCTCCTTCCTTAGTTGCTTGTTCCTCATCAAGTGTCCTCACCTCGTGCACTGCAGCCACCGCTCCGACCGCACCATTGCTCCATGGATAAAAATAACCTGTTATATACAAGTGTTGCTATTCAACATCATTCTCCAGACCTTGTCATGCACTTGCCTAGTTTACGCCAGACGATCTCCTTGGCTTGGTGAGTGATTACTCATATTTATTCATGAGCAGGAACATTGTATTAACAGAAACATGGAGGCCCACTCAAGACGGAGAACCTATCCAACCAGCAGAACTTGGATCATGGCTGCTTGATCGAGGGCTCCACTGGCCGTGCTTCTGTGCAATTGTATTGGGCAATGGGCAGTCGTGTTCATCAGTGATTGTGAAGTCTGGGCCTAAGGACCTTCCTCAGTTCATTGCATGCTGTCGCTCACGCAAAGATTGTGGGTTCCATAGTGAGCACTGTTGTTTTTCATGCATATCACTGTTCTCACTCCAGTTCTCACTGTGCCATTATTTATCACTCAGTCGACCTGAATGACAGGCTTGAATTTGTTCTCATCTTATGATGAAATTAACTACTGGCCAAACCTCAGTATTTCAATCATATTTAACTACTTAATGTCTTACTTACATCGACAAGGTGATGGTATCTACCTGGGCCAATACATTCCTGACTTTCCTGGTGAACATCTGTCAAACTTTCCAGGTGTGGAACAAGTCTGCGAGGTCCGAGGTATGTTGCAGTTGGTGCTTGCAAATTCTGACTATGATGTATTCTATAGCCTCTTCTGGGCGGATAGCCACAATCAGCATAGTGCAAGCCACGGCCTCAATTGCCCAGGGTCCATACTATGCTGCCAACACTCTGAACACCTCTATTTCTTCGAGGCAGTCACTGCAAGCTCAATCGCACTGATACCATCCATACTCTGTTCCTGTGGCAATTTCCTCTGCAGCGACGAGAGTGCGACGCCATCATTAGATTTGAACACATTGCTAAATTTGTCCCTATAGACCAGAGACCCTTCATTTGTTTTTACCTTTACCTACTTGCCCCTCCAGTATGTACAATGCAAGCTGTATCTTCCGCGAACCACATGAATATGAATACCTTTCTGATTATCTGCCAGACGCCAAGTTTCAATCCTCTTTGCCGACTCAGACTGTTGTTTTGCACAGGGAACATTTCAGTCCTTTGTCTTGGTTCAACCTTGTCACGCTACCACCACTGCAGTTTTAAAATGTAGTCACACTTTCGATAGGGATTTGGTTGTAAACTTTGTACTATGACCTAGACAAATGAAAACTACTCTTCGTCGAGCATGCCCGTTGCAATATCCAACGCCTGACACCAGAGGAGGCATCTTGAATGCATGTCCATCGAGTCGAGGGTCGGGAGTGCAGATATGTGTGCCTCAAAAATGGCAAGTTCATCCAGCATGAAGGGGCATTGAGTGTCGGGCACTTCAATATGTGACATAGTGTCGGGTTGGTGAGGGAGGAAAGGGTTCATCGGGTCGCCGTCATTCATGTTGTTGGCATCATGGTGTCTACAAGTCTCTGGATTCTCCACCTCGTTCCAATCGACACCAAAATCCTGGTATTCATCATCAACAGATTCATCAATGAGAATGCCTCAAATGCCGTTCTCGTGCTGTCCAAAGACAAACATGTCATTGGGAGAGCGATGCAACTCGTGACAATGAGCGAGTACATGGTTGTTCCAGATGTTGGCCCACATTGTGAGGTCCACATTGATAGCATCGAGGAAGAGGTAGTGTAATAGCCAGATATGGGCATCGAGGTCGGCGTTGAGCCCATCATGAACTTTGAGGTGGCAGAAAAAATCCTTCCATTTCTTGCCAACTCCACGAGTTACATCGACCCAGAGACGTTTGATGCGAATATTGTGGACACTCCTATCAAACAACAGAGTCAACGATAGCTTCAGAAAAAGACAAAGTAAATATTACCTTCCCCAAATATACGATCCACAATCCTGGCCACGAACCTCCTCCATCCTCGCAGCGACAAGTAGGTTCTCTATGCCATGATCACCTTGAACACAACTTGGGTACCCAAAAACTGCAGTAATATCTTCAAAGAGCTTGAGAACCATGTCAGCTCGATTGTTGTTACTTGCACGAACACCGAGCAGCAAGCGCAAAAATCCATCTATGAAGGCATGAATGACGATTTTCCATCGAATGAGTCCTTGGATTGGTGTTAGTTGGGTCATTCACACAAACAAAACTTTCGCACCATGTTGGCTGTCATGATGCCAAAGGGAGTTTGGCCCAGGGACTGAATACACACAGCGTTGAATGTGATGAGTTCCAAATGTTGCAGTTGTAGGTCCAATCACTCGGTGATATGAGTTGATGATACGCTGGCGAGCAACACGTTCACCAAGATGCAAGAGGTAGCCATCAATCATTCTTCGGCCCAATGAAGGGAACTGTTTGTACATGTCGAGCAACTTCCTGTCGAGTTCATCATCTGAGAGGTTGGATAGGTCTGCCGAAACACCTGGTGTATATTCACAAAGTACTGAGCCGTCAGGCTGCTCCTGCTGAGTGTATACAGGGGGGCCTGGTTGTGATATTCCATACTCGGCAAGCCGACAGCGAATTGTGCAGGCACTGCACCCATAGAGGTCTGCAATTTGTTGGTGAGTGACGCGGCCAGAAGTCAAACTGGCAAGGTCCTCTGGTTTGATGTCGATGCGGGGACAGCCAGGGTGTCCATCAGCTATTGTTCCACCGAGCAGGGGAGGCGGAGCGTCTGGCGAGTCGATGGATGAGGTGGTGGCCTGTTCTAGAGGACTTAGCATGTTATTGAGGCTTTGCTGCACAGATTGGTAGTCCTCAGGACTGAGTAGATGGGAGTGCTGCAAGGGCACGTTGAGAGGTAAACCTAGTGTAGAGAAAAGAGGAACGCACCTGATGGAGGTCTCCATAAAACTGAAGACACAGCCGTTTCTGTTCCCCAAGCCTGGCCGCATCACCTATTTGTGTACGCAAGGCTACATCGACATCCCTGCCAAGTTCTTGAAAGGCAATCGAGAGGTTACTCAATGGTATGGCCATGTAAAGGGAGGATAAAAGAGGTTTATTTGTTTGGCTACATCGGAGTGGGGCACAGGCAGATACATGCCGAGTACATATCTTGAGTGGCCAGAGCAAGACTGGAGGGTATGTATGTTGTTGAGGCCAGGTTGAGGCCAAAACCAACTGTGCGAAAGCAAGCTCAAGTTGGCGAAAACAAGTTCCCGAAATCATGTTGCCAAAATCACATCAATTTGTCATAAGTGATTGAATCCAAGACAGGATGAACAACTCAACTCCTTGAAGAACAAAAACACCAGGAGGAAATATTTCTGTCTGTCCAGGGCTTGCAAAGCATGATGTTGAGGCCAAAACCAACTGTGCAAAAGCAAATTCAAGTTTCCGAAATCAAGTTCCCAAAATCATGTCGCCAAAATCACATCAATTTATTATAAATGATCGAATCCAAGACAGGATGAATGACCCAAACCAGCCCAAACCCCTTGAAGAACAAAAACACCGGGACGAAATATTTCTGTCCGGTCAGGGCCTGCAAACCTTCAATCTGTCGATCTGACTCTTGGGTTACATGCCATTGAACACAATACAGGCCTGGTGGTGTAGTGACAAGCACGCCTGAAATACATTGCTTGAGTAATCTGCCTGTATTCAGGAGAGCCCTGTTCAAATCGGGGCCAGGCCATCGTGATGAAGTGAGGAACTCACTGTTTTTCAGCAATCTCTCAGGGAACATGCTGCCACACCCCCATCGATCTCCTCTGATCCCAGGCTGACACGGGCGCCTGCAACTCGTTCCACATCTTGTTCCCATCCCCATTCCTTCCATGCAGCTGTGCATTGGATGGAGGCTGAACTTTGGGCTCCCGACACTGATACTCACCACTGCCTGGTGGTGTAATGAAACACACCCAGTATCTATATGTTGATCTTGTAGATCTCCTTATCCCCTTGGGAGAGCCCTGTTCGAATCAGGGCCAGGCTGTGGCAAAATATGTGCCATACTTTTTTGCAGCAATTCTTTAGACGCACTCTCCACCACTGCCCTCCAAGCACATTACTCGCCTCAGTATCCTGGCACCCCAGACATCAATTGCATCATGATCAATTTATTAATTGTGATGCAGCATAGCAAGCAAGGCATGGGGGTGCACCCTACAACACGCCCAATACACCCACACAGACTCGGAGCACCTAACCGTATATGTTCGTGGTGCTAGGGAGAACCCTGTTCAACTCAGGACCGGGCTGGTTTGACCGCATGGATCCACCGTTTTTGCAGCAATCTCTTGGCTCTCGATGAAGTTGTCACTACATGTACATTCACATCTGTGTTTCTTCACGCAAAGTAAGGAGCAAGGCCTGGTGGTGTAAGTGGGAATCACACCCAAAATTCGTGACTGGCGCTCTCGTTGTAGCTGTGGTTCATCTGTTAGGGAGAGCCCCGTTTGACTCAGGGCCAGGCCATCGGCATTCAGGAACATCTTTTTGCTTGACGAACTTTCCACCACACCTGTGTTTCTGGACCTTTGGACGTTATGCAGAGTAAGAATGCAGGCCCGGTGTTGTAGTGGTAACACGCCCAATATCTGTCTGATTGCTGTCATAACTTGTAGCAGCATAGGGAGAGCTCTGTTTGAACCAGGGCCTGGCCTGTTGCTGTGAAGAAGTGGGGTTTTCTTTTTAGCAATCCTTTCACCGCACTCTCCACCACGACCCCCTCACAGTGCACATCACTCGCCTATATATCCTGGCATATCTGACAACACACAAAGAAGGGAGAATGGCCTGGTAGTGTACTCGACAACATACCCAACATGAATCGCAATAGGATTTTGTTGTGTTAGGACGAGCCCTATGCGACTCTGGGCCAGGCCGTTCCAACTGACTAATGCAAGAGCCCTATTTATTGCCTATACAAATTCAGGAGTAAATTATTTTCTGCAACTTTTTCAATTTTGACAAGCTACCCCCTGCAGCCTGGATGCCTCGGAACTGGTCCAACACGTCTATATAACTCAATTTACGCAATCTTTGATGATCATCGATCATCTGTCTGGGACAAAAGATAATACAACACCTCAGGCCAGTCCATCCAGCACCTATCCATCAATTCCTCGTGAGTACTGGCCCTCAGAGTCAACGTGGTCATTTTGAAAACGAAAATGCTGTCCAGCAATGTTTTGATGGCAAAGCCACAAGGGGCAAGAGCCGCAAGATCAATGTAGTTTTACTGATGCTCTTCACGCGTGTCCGAATCAAAAATCTACAAGGCCTGGTAGTGTATCCGGAACACACCCAACAAGCTTGCATGAGCTGAAACTGGTTACCAGGTGTATGTGAGAGATCCCTGTTCCACTCAGGGCCAGGCCGTAGCTTCAGAGCGCTGGAGTCTTTTTCTGCAATCCATCAACAAGCCACCCGAAATACTTCCCGAGTCCGACACGTCCACTTCTCAACTCGTTGCACAATCCTTGATCATCTTACACATCCTCACACATCCAACACACATCCTCACACGCCGCATCCAAACCAAGAACCTTTGGGGCCTGGTGGTGTACCCGCGGCTGACAACTGTCTAAATCAAGTGTGCCATACCTGCTGATTTGGGAGACCCCTGTTCGATGCGGGGCCAGGCTGGGCTTTGAACTTTCTGAACCTGGCTTTATTTATGCACAACCTCGATGCGTCGGCTTACTTGGTCCTACGACTTCCTGCATCATCCACCCATCCCATGTATGTCTGAAATAAGAATTTCAAGGCCTGGTGGTGTACTCGTAGCACACCCAACAACTATGCAGGACAACCTTCAAGTATTCACTTCTGCTCATTTTGGAGATCCCTGTTCAACTCAGGGTCAGGCTGTGGCCCCAAAAACTGGTCATCTTTTTTCTGCAATCACAATCCACATCCATATCAATTGCGATGGTCCAGGACTGCTATATCATTTCACAATCGTGCCGCGTGCAATTTTTTGTCTAGCTTCAAGGCGCAGCATGAGCATTATGATGTGAAGGCCTGCCACACGACATTGGGTAGATATTCACTCCGTCCTTCAATGTGTGGTGGTGTACTCATAACATGCCCACTGGCAGCACATGTGTCCATCGAGCATCTGTGTATAATTGGGGATCCCTATTCATCTCAGGAACTGACTGTTGAACATCATGATTATATCTTCCGTTATTTGCTACTTATGATCAACTCGACTATCTGGTCAACTTGGGGCAGGCTGTAGGATTCCATTCTGTGGCGCATTTCCCTTTCCAGCAATCTCTCGATGTCAACTTCCTTGTTATTAATCTTGTTTGTATTTGGAGAGTCTTCTATCACGCCGACATCATCCACACGTCCTCAGGTGCGTCAGGACCAAAAACATCGAGACTTCTCTACACCACCACCAGGCTCTTCCACGCACTTCAATCCTTCTGTATTCTGGTCTTTTAGATAATTGGCAGCATAGAGAGAAAGGTCTGGTGGTGTACTGGACACACGCTCGACATGTATAAATTGTGGTAAAAATTGTACTGCACTAGGGAGATCCCCGTTCGACTTGGGGACAGGCCATGGTTTTGAGAGATCCTACTCTTTGTCTAATATTTTGACCCCACCGCATCTATCTTCAGGGCCACGTCTCTGCATAACTCCCGCCTTTTCACACATTGTTAGACGGGTCTAACCAAGAAACTACAGGGCCTGATGGTTGTGCTCTGAATATGCCCAACAAGTTCTCCCTATTCAACTCAGGGCCAGGCCGTCGGCAGCTGCGTATCTTGTTTTTGGGTGCAAACCCCAACCACCTCAGCCGGCCACACCTTCTCATGTTCTCCTCTAGTTCTGGCTAGATGTCGATATGCAACATAGGAGGCAAGGCCTGGTGGTGTACTTGCAACACGCCCAACAATTGTTCATGATTTGAGTCTGTCAAGCTTGTATCTTGGGAATCCCCTGTTCGACTCAGGGCCAGGCCCTCAATTGTATCTGAGTTGTAAATCAATTTATGTGATCTTTGGACGCAACACACCAATCGTTTCCCGCTAGTTACTTACATCTTCGATGCACTCGTATTATCACAACCTTCAATTCCCTCCCATCACGTCTATGTCCTCACACAGGTGGGACAAGAACTTCAAGGTCTGGTGGTGTACTTGAAGTACACCCAACAACTATACATAGCTGTCGTAGGCTGCCAACCCATGCTGCATATGTGGGAGATCCCTGTTCAACTCAGGGCCAGACCGTATTATATGCAAACATTCAGCTGTTTTCCGGTTTTGGGTGCCAATCCTTTGATCATCCACTTTTCTGGTCTAGTTGGGTACTATGCACATCGGCGGTGACCATAGCATGGTGGCGCAGCAAGTCGACTTCACCGTCTCTGTAATTATCCGGTCGATTCGGCACCATTCAACCCACGCTCATCCTCGCTATATATCTCAGCTGCAGCTTAGCCATCCATGGTCTAGTGCTGTATTGGAATGTGCACACCCGCGTAATTCGCAAAGCATCTATGCTAATTACGTGGGAGATCCCCGTTCAATTCAGGGCCAGGCCTTTTTTCTAAATATGCTTGCTTTTTTAATTATCTTTCTCCGTCGTTGGCTCTCGAACATTTTCTCGCCTTGAGACACAGTGCAGTGTATTAATGCCCATTAGGCTGGTGACCACGGCGGTGAGATTTGTCTTTACCCACCCCCTAGGAAATGTCTGACCATTCGACAATCAGCGGTTCACTTTGGGTTCACTAGACATGTCCGCGTAATGGACGTACGCACCCCAAGTCTTTGATGAGTAGGACGATCTCACTGAGATCGTCCTTCTCAGATCTAGATAGTCAACAAACTATGTATTCTATTGAACTCGCAAAAATGTCCCGCGTCTCGCAATATATGAACACGATTCACTAGCTCCACAATAGCCGCTCTGAAAACTTCCCATACGTTGAATCTCGCTCCAAAAATGATGTCGAAGCATCCGTTGAGCCCACAGCATGAGTACCCAGATTATGCGTGACGTCGAGACCGTAAAGGACGTTGAAGAATGTGCCGAATTCCTTGTTGAGCGCCACGATATCGTCCTCCGCAATGTGATGCCTAGGAGGATCGAGGAGCACAGCGGTAACCTTGCGCAGGGCACTGATACTCCCACTACCAGCGGCTCGCGCTCGCAACATTCTTGTCAGGGGAATCAAGCTTGATCGATTCATGGAGAAGGTTAACTTCCTGGAGGAAGGGGTAAATTCTCCGTATGCGATGGCATCTTTTATTTCTGCATCGAAGATCAGAGTCTGGGGAGGGGTCGTCCTGGTTTGCGGAAGCACGTTGATGAAAGAACTTGCATTCCCTTCCGCTTGTGGTCCAAAACTTCCATTGGTAGATCCCCGTATACGAATTCTCTGAGTTTGCAACCAGATCGAGAAATCATAACTTCGACCACATTTATCACGTTGGACAACCGCAGCAACATGTCGCCGCCCGGAACGTCCAATGGACTTGGGAATCCGATACGCAATGCGCTCAGCGCTGGGGCGCAAAGGGCCTGATAGATACTCGAGTCCAGTACTGACACGCCAAATGTTTTGAGCGGGGCATCACGACCATCTCGTCGATAGGTGTTGTGGATGCAGAGTGCAGAGCCAGAACGTCATACCGGAATGAGGCAGTTTTGAGCCATAGGGTCATTAGGTTGGTGTACCGTCGAAGGAGGTCAAAAGCGCCAGTTTGGGCCGGGGAGCTGGCATGGTTGCAGATACCATTATTGAGATGGAGATCCGTGATTTGCGACCACGGTACTCACAGCCAGAGAGTATCACTCACTGCAATCTCTCTAAGATTGACTTTCCACAAATGAGGAAGGGACAGAGGGCAGTCGGGCTATCCAGTTTTTATGTATGACGATTTTGAGAAAGCAGAGAGTATCTCGAGGCTCTGGCATACATCCAGGCATGACCTAAGTTGAGCGATGCTGTATCCCGAAATCCCGGAGTTGAGAAGCGCTAGCTCTGTGAACTGCCTCCACGAAATACTTTGAAAGGTCATAGGAGGGACTGCCAAGTCCTTTGATTGCCATCGGAATTCACAGAGGCCCGTTAAAGATGTCGAGAACGTTGAATTCGTTGTAGCATCAAGGTAGATCAGATCTCTGTAGTATCTCGACCTGTCCAGGGATAAGGCTACGTTCAAGATAAAGTTCAATTTGGGAATTCGGTGATCGTGGGCGGAATGAGGAAATGCAGGGAGGTCCGAATGATCGACTATAAGATTAAGTTCTTCGATTGCAGGGCTCATGAAGAATATGCTGGTATCCAAAAGATGAGGAAAATGTAGGGATGAGTGGGTCGCGTCGGAGAATTTGAGGACTCGTAAATCGTCTTTGTGAGGTTGAACGCACACCGAAGAGAATATTCCAAGTTCAGAGTCTTTCCAGACACTACTGTAAGGTCCTATGGAGGTAGTCTGTCGATTGTTCCAGAGTTTACTGTATCTCAAGGCAATTTCTCTCCTTTGACGGCGGGCGGCGTTCAGGATGGTCCAAGCCTACGTCAACTTATCGTCCAGTGGTGAGAGGAATCCGAAGGAATGACATACAGAAAAATCTCCTTCAACAGTTCCGGTGGAAGCTTTGTTTCAAAGCCATTCACAACCAACGATGGACTGGGTAGAGGCTCTTGCATAGGTCGACGATTCTTTGACCGACCACGAGACCTTTCCTTGAGCCTGGCCAATGCCGGTGATACTGTCTCACAGGACCGAGAAACGACGCACAGGCGGACGACTCGTGTCATCATTTGAGTCACAACGTAGGTTATAGGTCCGGGATGAGCACTAGACCGTTGGTCGTGCTATTTTGAGAGGGATTAAACGCTTCGTGTGAAACAGACCTTTGAAAGGACAAATGCATTAACGTTCCAGTACGAATGGCATACACTGCCTGTGCTCACAGAATTTTCTAGAGAAACATGGTTTAGATACATGTTTTAGGATAGATAATTAATGTTTATTTAAAAACATTTTAAATATCAATCTAGAAACAGACTGTAAATATGTTTTATGTTACTGAGCTGTATCTGAGGAAACTATACATCTGTTTCTCAAAATGTATCCTCAGAAAAATATAAGAAACACTATAACTTTTCCTTGTCTGTTTCTACAGAAGAGTGTGACACATATCCAACTGGTATTTCTGGATTGACACAATTCCTGTTTCTCAATCTCTTTCTTAAGAAACACTTGAACTTATGTGATGTTTCTTGAGAAATCTGAGAAAGATCTATGCCATGAGATTTCTAACTCAGGTATCTTGAGAAACATTCAGAGGAATTACTATATATAGTAATTATTTATCATTTTTCTCCAGAAGCATGAGTTCTGCATGTGTCTAATTAAACACAA
>JABCKT010000438.1:0-14471 GCA_018858115.1 Tephrocybe rancida | reverse complement strand
GCTCTTCGGGGAATGGGATTAGCATGGGCCAAGCTGGGGAAAGTTGAAGATGCACGCCAGGCATTTGAGGAATTATTACGGCGGTTTGCAAGGCCTGATGCCCCAGCACCCTCACCCGACGATCAATCCCGGATTGTTTGCACGCAGCTTTTCCTTCACCGATTGGAGGACCTGACCCTGAAACCGACACAAGAAGAATATGATGCGTTGGGAGCCTGGTATTCTGATGACCACGTTGAGAAGATCCTCACTCCCGCGCCATGACCGTTCTCATGTACATATCTGTTTTGTTTGCATTTTCGCACATCCACCCACCACTATGCTTAAAAGCATCATTTAACTCAATTTCAACTCCAATCCAAACAGACTATATGAATCTGATGATATGGATATACTTTTACAAGCGAGAGCGACCTAACGTCCATCGAACGACGAAGCTACCAGCTGGATTTTGATAAATGTGGTGTTTAGTAATTCTTCTTGCGCCTGGCAGTATGTACCCAGAACGAAAGCAAATGCGAGAACAATGTTATTGCACACCATGTAGGTTACAGGTGCGGTAGCAGCAGGCCAGAGATCATAACAACAACCCCTAGCACTGCCCATCGTGATCATCCAAGTCCCCCCCGCCCCATTTCCCAATGGCGCACTCGTTGTCGACATCACGTTAACCGTAGGATCACTATCTTGTGTATCCGTTCTGCCAGACTTACTGCTAGGCGGTGGTGCTGTTGTTGAATCACTGGTCGGTGCAGCACTCGTCGTCGCTGCCGGTGTCAACGCCCCCATACTCGCCACACTAAAGCTGAAGCCACTTTCGGGCGGCACGACAGTCGTCCACACCTCAACCAGATAGTCAGGCAGGATTGTGGGGGGTATCACATCTGCGGTTGCGTGGTGCCAGGCGGTTTGGAGTTCGTGAGAGGTACGGCGACGGTCGAGAACGCCGTCGGCGTTGGGTTGATGAAGGTCAGGGTGAAGTACGTGGTTGTGCTGCCGATGTGGAGCGGGAAGGCGATGGAGAAGGAGGGGGAGGTTGGGCTGGACCTGGAGAAGGAAGGGGAAGGCGCGTTGTTGAGGAAGCTTAGAGGCTTGCGTCCTCTGGTGCTTGAGCAGACTTGTTCAAGTTCAGGAAGGAGAAAGTGAGTGAGTGAGCTTGGGTGCGAGTGGGAAGGGGATTGGGGATGGAACGAACGGACCGTAGAAGGTGGCTTGGGCGTATACTATCCGCTCTGGGAATGCGTTCACCAGCGAGCTCTAGCAGCGCTCGATGTTGCGGATGTTGTAAATGTTGGATATATGGGGGCGGATGTTTTCTTGGTCTTTATTACAGGTCAGTCAGTCCTTAGTATATTAAATATCATACCGTTTACCCAAGCAGGGAGATTAGCATCGGCGAGTGACTGGCGTTTCCAAGGTGTGCCAAATTTTGTTCAGCTTTGCAAAGACTACAAGCGATTGTTAGAATGCGCGATAAAAGGTCTCAAGAGATTGACATGTTTGCCTTGAGGGGCCAGCACAGTTACGCCAACCGCAATCATCTTGAGTGCAGAGAGGTGCGACCGTCATAAGGAGGGCCGCGTATTGTCGTTCTTTAACGCGTCGTGATCATGAACGAGCTGAGTGAAGCTGCCTCGGTAATTACCGAGACGCGACGAGTGGGTTGGTCAAGACACCTCTACCCACCGCCATCGTCATGTCATCACCACAACTAAGAAGTACCCCATGTGAAGATACATCGACGCTTAAACTCTCATAAGATGTTTGTCGACACCGCTTTTCTCTGGCGATCTCGAACAGCTTGGACAAGATTCAAGGCTTATAAGCGCTGAAGGTGAGCTACCTACCAGTCCTTTTCGTCTCTCTTCTCCCATTGACTTCTGTGGCTTTGGCCCCCCAGGGGTTCTGGTATCAACATCATCGATAGTCCAAGTCAAAAGACCAATAATTACTTTTACTGGTGGCAATGTCGTGACACCCCTTCCCTTCGCATTCGGCGCATTATTGTCGTCGTGAGCGACGCATGTCTGAACCAACGAGACGAAGGCCGCTCGCCCACGTCCGTGCGAAATGGGCTCGAACACCAGGCGCTCTCGCTCTGTGTCCTGGGTGGGGGCATGTGTGCAGTTTCGACAACGGCGGCGAGCGCGCTGCGTACATATTCACATATTCGGGTTTTCTAGGGACTCGGAGACGGCCCACGCTGCGGCTTGGTGAGTCTGTTCATTCAATCTTTCTTTCTTGCTGTTGCTCATTTAGCCCTTCTTTCTCGGCCGTACGCACAGTTTAGTCTCCGATGCCCATGACATAGTTAGCCTCTATCCTCGATGCCACCAACTTCAAAGACCCCGGCGCTGCAAACCTTACGCTCTCGTGAGCGATCGACAACCGCGTCTGCCACCCCGCTCGTCCTATCAATGCTCGGTATGCTCCTGTCTTTCTTTTCCTCTGATCGAATTTAATTCGCATCCATGGTTTTCAGAACCTCATCTCTGGGGCCTGGAGCTTTCAATGGGTCAGGCGAAGTTGGAAATTCTACATCGCTTATAGTTTTGTTTATTGAGTTACATTATCACCACCGAGTTGGACATACTGCTTTCGCGTGAGTCCATGTCACCACCTTCGGTGCATACTGTTTCACGACCCGACAGCACCTACGCCAAGCTTGACGATTATCAACAACGCTCGAGATTTCGGATGACCCGAAGGAGAATACAGATACAGTATCATGACTGCTGAAGGTAAGCCTACCCCGGGCCTTTGTCATTTCCCTCTCATTTACCTCTGGCCCTCAGCACCCCGGAGTCCTACTATTAACATCGTTGATGGACCGAGTCAAGAAGACCTATGTCTACTTTTGCTGGTGGCTCAGTATTGACTCCGTAGCCGTCGCCGCATGACTCAACCAACGAGAGCTTCGTGTCTATTTACTATCTCGGTGAGACTCCCATTTCATCCTGCCATCGTATTCGGGTTTGCCGCTTACTACCGTTCCGCTCCTCAGTACCAGGTCGCCCTTATCTCGAACACAATGCTCTCTCGCTCTTTATCCTGAGTAGGGAGTTTCGTGTGCAGTTTCCACGACACGCGATGGGTCTTATTGGCGTCTCATGATATGACACGGTAAGTCTATTTACTCTTTACCCGTTTTTTACTGTTCATCACTGTGGCCCTTCTTTCTATGCCGCCTTCTCACTCCTATGAACGTCGGCCCATGATTAGCTTCCATCCTCGATGCCAGCCACTCCGACCACCGCAGCGCTATGCTCCTTTCGCGAGCGAACAACGACTATGCCGCAATCTTATCCTGTCGATGCTCGGTATTGTCTCTTCCGTCTCTTCATCTGCTCAAGTTTGACTGACATCCACCCTCGCCAGAACCTCGTCACTGGGTATCGAGCTTTTCACGGGTCAGAATACCATACTTTTTGTTTCTCCTTTACAAATTGATCCAAATTGATTACCAACACCGAGTTGGAAGCTTTCGGCCCAACCCTTCGATGTTACCACTTTCAGTGCATACTCTCCCTGTATCCGTTTATTCCTCCTTGAGCCCTAAATATGTTTGTTCGATCTCTGATTGTACACAATAATACATCGCTGTTGAGGTTGCTTTCTTGCAGTCGTACTCTCACACTAAGCCTCATTGAGATTGTTCTCTTGCTGTTCTTGTTGTACAGACAGAAACAGAAGTTCTATTCATGTTGAATTCGTACTGACAAGGCGATCCCTTTCGCGAAACTTCTAATCTTCTTCGAAGGCGACTTTGCTTGAGTCGAACAAGCCCTCGGTGAAGAGTCAGCATTGGTACAGTGCGCTGCTTGTGAGGTGTGAATCCTGGATAGCAAAAATAATACTTAGGCTGTGGGCACTCAATACAGAGCAAGACCTACCTCATTGGCGTCGGAGTGATATGACGAGGTTTTGAAAAAATGACTGGACAGCCCGTACGCGATGACCATTGCATGGGTCGAACGTGCATACGCCAAAGACCGTGAGCGTTGGCCACGGTTGAGCGTGAACCAAGTAAGTCATAGATAAGGTATACCACGTACGATGAAACACGCAGCATGCATACTCTTGACTCTATCTTGACAACTCTGTATATGGCAAGCTTAGCTTCCTAGGGCAATAAAATTGCCGATACCCGAAATACGGCCTTGCTGGAATGGGACCAGTGGTGTGTAATAGGGGCAGAGTCCATCGAAACACCTGAGATAAATGTCGATACGCCCTCGGGGCCCTTGTTCCTGCGGTCAAAAGTTACTTTGGGGTTTTTCAGAGAGAGCAATGGATGCTGACGTACCGAAGCAATTGGAATACTATCACATGCTCTCCGTCTAGGCCCGTCCTGAGTTTCTGTCCCAGCGCGTGTCTGTGTCAAGGATTACTAGTATGTGCAATGTCTATCGAGCGTTGACGTTGCTGATGTCGTCGATGCCTAGGTGCTACGTGAGTATGAATGGGTTATTCATTATTGCGTGCATCTACTCACCGTCGCTGTGGCAAAAAGAGTCCTTACGCTTCCTTCCTCTGTCCTCACTGTCACTGGGGATGCTTGCCTGCTCCTTTTTGACGCATCCAATGAACGTATGGTCTCGCTGGAATCGAACCAGCATAAGACCAGATATGCACATACAGGCTCGTCCCTGGAGTCTAGAATTGGGATTAGTATGACACCAGCAAGTGGGTGGATGTGGACATACCATACTCCCCCGTGTGGTAAAATAGTGCAATGAAGTTCTGCGTATCCGTCCATCTGTCTAAACGCTCGCCGCATGAGTCTTTGCATTCCCATTGTATCTGTGGAGTGTTGTTGAGAGTGTAAGCGACGTGCTATGACTCGTGAAGACGCTGCTCACCACCGGTGCGCTCACCCTTTGTCATATCCTCGTGTCGATCTGGTAAGCGTCGTGGGGCCGCGTTTGTGGTACGCTGCATTGATATCTTCTAAATTTGTCAAGGTTTCTCGTGTTTTTGGGATGTGTTCTGCTTGTATAGGACAACTGTCGAAGTTTAGTATCGTGAGTATGAGTCTCTATCGTCGATAGTGTCCCCTCACCCATCGTCGCGCCAAAGCGGGGCCCCTTTGCCTCAAGCCTTCCCTCTCAGCATCATTCACGCTCAGCAATTGTAGAAGACTTCGCCGTCGTCCTCTTATGGTGAGTAAGTATCGTTGTCTGTGTAGATGTACATTATTGTGAGTGGGTTGAATATGTTTTGAAGAAAACCGACTCGCCGTCAGTCGTCATTCAGCTAACATGGCTTCTACAAGGTGGATGCGCGAACCAGAGCCTAGATTTCTATAGAAGTGCAGATAAAAGATATCAGTTCGTAATTGATATTGATCATGTCGAATGGCTACTGACTCTAACTGTGGTCGTCTAGTCAGGGCACAGTATTGACCGCCAAAAGGTCTCGAAGCTGGTGCTAGTGGGCGAGCCGGCGATGTAGACACGAAGGAGACCGTCGGGCTTGAGTAGAAGAAATAATCAGATTCTGGTACAAGGATAAGCTCGGTGACTGCGAAAAATCTGAGGCTCCTCAACTCACATTTGGCTCTTCATCGTGCTCCATTCTTTGTGATGTACCCCTTCGAGTCGGAAAATATTCGAAGAGTTGGAGTTGGCGGTCGAGTGTGTCCATGCATGCTTTAAGGGAGAATAAGTGAGAAAGTACTGTTGCTGATAGAGTGCTCACGGAATGTGCTTACTGTGTGTACGTTCTAGAAGAAGTACCGTTACGATGAGAGTAGGAGGAAAGAAAGACGCGCCCACGTGAGGCTGAGGACTTGAACGAATTTGATCATTGATGGCATAATAAACGATGACAAGATTTTGTAATCAATGTCTTTAGATTATAGCCTCCAGTTGCGGCCGTCTCGGAATATCGTTGGCTCCCCTCTCCACGCCTCCTCTTCCATACGACATTATACGACCTCCACAGGTATCAGCGACAATGACGCTCGGAGAAACTTGCTTTGGGCAGCTGGTGGAAGAGATGGCTGGTCGAGCGGAATGCCGACGACACGGGGAGGGATAAGGAGACTATTCTATCTATGATCTTTGCCATCTGGAGACTCGTGAGGTCCTCCATATCCCACATCACCACCAATGCCCTCTTCCCCTCCAGCCCTTCCTCTTACCCCACCTGCTCCCGGCTCTCCACGCCATTGACGGCGCACGCCCTCCTCACACATAACCTCCTCCGCTACCAACAATTCCCTCGGAGAGCACTTCCGCCAGCTTGCACACACGACATTGGCGCTGCAGCCCGTGCTTGAGAAGCCCTCCATCGGGATGATTCAAGAATTGCATTTGCTGAGCAATGAGTGGGAGGAACCCTGGGAGCGAGACCAGTGTGGAGAGGACGTGGATTCTGATCATGCTTGCCGGGTATTTGGAGCATGACTGTGAGCGTTTTATAGCTTTTTTTTGGGTGGGAGGGGGGCTGACCTTGGCTCTAGATTGGGCTGTGGGAGTGGGTTCTCCAATCCATTAGATGTCTACCTTCTCGTGTTTTACGGAAGATACACCATTCCCCACTTCACTACTCCCTTAATCCTTCTTTCGTCCTGGACTGCTTCTATCCTATCTATTCAAACGATCTTTTTTCCATCCTTCTTGTCCTTCGAGCTATTGCCTTCCCTCGGTTTATCTCTTCATCCCCCCTTCCCCGTTCTCTCTCTCAACTTATTCTTGTCCTGCTTTTCGACATGTTTCTTCTTCCCTTCCTTCGTTCCGACTTTCACTTGTCATCCTTTTTAGCTCGACGCTACTTTATTCTTCTTCCGTTCTTGTTTCCGATCCATGTTTCGTTCCAAGTAGATTTTGTGGCCATAAATGCCTCCTCGCTTCTTGCTTCTTTTACCTCATTTCAAGTTCTTGCCCACCTTTCTTACCCCTCTTCTTTTTATCGATCCTTCCTTGTTCTGCTCCCCTCCTTTCTCGTTTTCGTTCTCTCTTTGGGTTTCGATGTCGACTGTAATTTGTCGTTCCTGACAGCTCGATGTTCATCTTTCTTTTCACTTCACAATCCTTTCTTCATCCCAAGGCGATCGTACCCATTCGATTCTATTCGTGTTGGTTCGGACCATCCTTCTTTCTCCTTCTCCTACTTGTACGAGGCTGGCCGTTTATCCTTCTCCCTTTTCGCTTCGGTCCAATATCCATTTTTTCTTTCCCTTCTCAATTCTCACTTCGTGTCGCACCTTATTTTCGTCTTCTATACCAGATGCGTTCGAGTTCGTTCGCCTCTTTCCCTTCTTTCTTCTTCTCCTGGCTGTCGTGTTTCATTCAACTTCTTATCTATTCTTTCAAGTCGCTCTTATTTATCTTAATCGGGGCTCGTGCCTCCTCTTCTTTCTTTGTTATCGGGCGAGTGGACAGTGTCTCACATCCAGGTTCGATGCTTAGCGCTCAGGCGGGAGTGATGTACAATGGCAATGGCATGGATCAAGCGAGTTGAAGAGCAAGGGGGCCGCGTATCGCCCTCCTTCAACGCGTCGTGAGCAGACTCGTCGGCATCGTTCTTCTGGCCATCCTGAAGTTGCCTTGGCAAACATCGACAGCTCTTCACCGACTCCCTCTTCTCCGCCTACCAGCTGCTTCCTGTAGAACGACGCGCTTCATCCCACCACCCGCAGCTGGTGGCCTCCCTACGCCAGTGGCCCTTCCCGGCAATGAACAGTGAGACAATTAGTGGTCGGTGCCGCCCGGGTGCCAGGCATTGCACTAGACCCAAACAACGCCTGCTTGCACGAACCTTCGCCCTACCCGAGTTGAATATGTATTGAATGTGGTGAAAGCATGTGTTTCTGTAAGTGGTGTAGCTGTCCTGTTTTCCGACGAAGTTCTGACGTGTTTCAAGATGGTATCGAAGTTCGAACGACCGATACCCCAAGGTCCAATTCTGTTTCTCCTCGTCCAGTCCCAGCTTCCAGAGCCCGCGTGCGCAGAATTGACAAGGCACGACTAAACTGGCAACACCAGTTTCGCATCAACGAGCCCATGCCCTCCAGATTGGCCATCGGTTATGTGTTCTCCTATAGGCCATCGCCATCGCCATTGACATCAATACCGAAGGTCGATTTCCGAAGATAGAACTAAACAATTCAGGTATCAGGCCTTCACATGCAGGATCCGGGCGGCCAGTGCAACGGGAAACTGGTTTTGGTTTATCCGCGCCCGGAGTATGGGACAAACTTCAATAGCCAGTCCCGCTGATGGTCCCACAAACTTTCGTCATGCAATGTCGACAGTTGACCCAGACTCCGATCGGGCCAGCAGACGTTGGTTCCTTTTGAAAGGTTCGACGCAGGTTCGAAGTTCATTCAATTTGGTGGATGGCCCCCGGCGTCGACGTTCTATGAATGCATCATTACCACTCACATAGGGTCATATATAGGCCCGTTGTCGTTCTGCACAAGCTACGATCCGCCCAGCCGACGACACCAAACCTTTCCCTGGAACGTGTTGAGCATCAACTTGTCCCGTCTTACGCCGCTGTCGTTCTTGTACTGCTCGTTGCGGATGCCAATACAAAGGTGAACATGTGGACTGCGTCAAATGCAATCCTCTGCCCTTCCTTCGAGGTAAGGACTCGTGTTTTTCTCTTACTCGACATTGTCGTTCTCTTAATTACTCTCTTGCCTGTTCAAGCTTCAAATCTCTACGCCTACGTTAAGCCCATCATCTCCGATCCTTCTCGAACGCAACTTCAAATATTCAATCCGATGCTGGTCCTTTTACTAAAGTTATGGCCTCAAATATATTCCACCGGCGGTACCGTCACATCAGAAGGTTCACATTCACCCAGATTACGGAGACGACATACTCGTCGATATCAATATCAATATTTTGGCTGCCAGCGAATTGCCCGCGGAAGGACTGTTCTTTATTTCTACGAAAAGGGATCGATGCCGAACATGTCGAACATGTCGAAGGAGTCGGATTTGGATGGCGAGTGGGAGGGAGGGCGCGCCCAAGGAAACATCCAGAGCCTGGGGGTGCTATGGTCGAGGGGTTAGCTCCCACACACGGACGGTAGGCGGACACCGGAAACAAGGAAGGGGAGTGCATCATCGAGGGAAATGAGGAGGAGCCAAAACCCGTGGCTAAGCCTCAATAACCCAGTGAAATCGATAGCGGTGTATCTTGCCCGAGGACTTGTACTTCCTCTGCCTCCGTGTCCGGCTACACCTCGACTCCGCCTCTGCATCTGAGCCCTTCGACACGAGTCCATCTACCTGACACGAGCCTCATCCACCCAACACCAAGCCCCAGCCCACACTACAAAAAATCCGGACCCTTGGCGTGCTTCTCAAAACCATGCCACCTCTCGCACCTTCTCCATACCTCCGTGCTCACCTCTCTACAATTCTACACCTCACGTGGTCCTTTATCTCACAGTACTTGAAGCAGTGGGCCGTGGTTATCGGGCGCGTGCTCTCACTAGGCGAGGCTTGTTTCGACAGCGTCTCCGATAATGCGTCGGGGGTGAGCTCCAGGAATGCTGCTTTCATCTAGAAGGAGGCGAGAGGGGGGATGAGGGGATAATGTTGACCCCTCGGTGGCGAGAGGACCCAAGGAGATGTATGAGGGTAAAATTGCACCTTAGTTTCTGACGTTATGATATGATGCAACTCTCAGTCCTTTTCCTCTCGGTGTTGTTGACTCTCCTGGGATACTTCTTTTCATGTGATGAGTGTCGCGGTCAATCAAAATAATACTGATGGTGGTGCTGTGTAAGAACACTGCTGCTGACATCCACTGCCTGCTATTGGGGACGCCCACTTTCTTTGATGCTTCCAGTGTATGTATGGTCTAGCTGGAGTCGAACCAGCGTACGACCGGTGGCACTAGTTATATGCATGGACAACCTAGATCTCAGATCAGTACTTGTAAGGTTTGCCGGAGTAGATGTTGTAGGCGTACTCTAGCCCCTCGTGTCGTAGAATAGTAAAAGCGAAATTATGTCGACCACCTGAGTCTGTCTTCATCCAGGGTGTTTGTCGGAGATCAAGATGGCAGGGAGGCAGTCGAGGTAATTGGCTGCTACATATGATCAATGGTAAGAAAAGCGTGGCGTAAACTCGAAGAAGGGTACTGACCTGGGGTGCCGTTCCACTCGGTACCATCTAATGTCCAACGAGGTGGAATGGGCCTCATACTGTTTGTCGACGAATTGAATGATCTCGACGTGTGATGCCCCTTGTTGAGCCTGCTCACTTCCGCGTTATGATGCTCTCCTTGTCGTAGTTTGGTGTGCTGCGTCGACGTCTTATAGGAATTTCCTAGCTTCTTGGTTTCGAGACTGAGCTCTCCTCTTCGTCGTCACGGCGGGCCTGCATCGAGGCCCAGTTTGTAAGTAAGGATGGGCTTATGCATCATCTCTATCTATCGAGTCTACTCACTGTGGTCGTGACAAAATCCCCACACCCACGATAGGCTCCGCGAACTTCTCCAACCACACGTCTGGTATGTCGTCGCTGCCGTCAGTGGCACCTTTCTTGCTGAGGCTGTCGAGGCTTTAAAAGTAGCATGAATATGTGCGTTGTCGTCCTGTCATCTTGTCGTCGAGGTCTGCTGTGTCGATGCCTATTCCCATTACCATGAGTGCTGAGTGTATATCAGCAGAAGTCGACTTACCGTACCCTGATGTTAGATGCTCGCAGTGTTAAAGTGGTCTGCAGGTCTGGATCTTCGTTCTCTCATCAGCAAGGCGTGTGGGCGAGCCCTCGATCTGTGCTCGAGGAGTTGATTGTAAGACATCAGCTCGTTTGGCAAACACTCGAACGCTTACCAATGGCCATACGCCAATTCCCTTCATACCCATCTATATACCCACTGATTGACGGTCGTGCTTGTTTGCATGAGGAGTGAAGACTGTGGCGCGATGGAAGGGGACGTTTCAATGTATGTATGGTCTGGTTTGAATCGAGCCAGCTTACGACGAGATGCACTAGTCATGTGTATGGGTACCTGTTCTTCTAATCTAGATTCAGAATCAGTACGAGGTGCGCCAACGAGTGGATGTATGTGGACGCACCGTAGGCCTTCGTGTTGTAGATCAATGAAAACGAGACTATGTCGACCGCCTGAATCCGTCTTTATCGTCAGCATGCGTGCATGCGATAGGCGTCCACTGTGTCCCTACATCGAGGATGTAAGTGACATTCATTCCGACGGCTAGCCTTGAACTGCTCACCTTCGTCGCTCTCCACGCCAATCTTCTTCGCGTCTCTGGTACCGAGCTCTCCCCACCGTCGTCGTCATGGTGCGCTGTAAAGGATGTCCGTATCGATTGCCGTTTCCTGCGCCGAGATTCCTCGCATCTTGAGAACCGAGCTCCGTTCGTTGTCATGAATAGTGTGCGTGTCAATGTCTGGTATTGTGAGTGTTGGGTGGTAGATCATCAAGTGGAAGTATATACTCACCGTCGTCGGGTCAAAAATCCCTTCCTGCTCCATGGATATCTACGATGGCGCGTGCTTCCTGTCCTTGCTGCCACGAGACTCGGAGCATGAGCCTTTCTGTCTAGATATGACAAGGCAGTCTTTCTTGTTGAGCTCCTTCGCGCTCACGATCGTTAATCGTTGTGGTTATTGTCCCCTCGGTATCAATATTGCAGCCTGTATCGAGGTCCATACTCGTAAGTGGGTGGGTATTCGAGGAAAGTAGACTCACTGAGTGAGGGGGGTCGCAGACCGTATGGCCTCTTTCTATCTTTAGTCGGCCTACATGGTTTATATGTGGTGGGATCAGCATATTCGAGCCCGTAGTTTGGTAGGAGGTAAGATGTCGGTTCGTTTAGCGACCGAATTATAACTTACCTTTCATTCGCCACACCCAGATCCATCTTCGAAGTGATCTGGGTAGAATGTTGAGTGTGTGGTTGGCATGGACGGTATCAAATGATAACGAACTTAAGTTCCAACTAACTCGCCGGTTGTTGGCGTGGTCTTAATTATAACGGGGATAAGGTACTAGAGAAGGAAAGGCATGAGAACACGATCGAAGAAATGAATTGAAAGATGTGTGCGTACACTAAACTGTAGCCTACTCAATATCTCCGGACTTGGACCTCGCATGCCGTCGAACCCGCGCACTTTGCCCCATCGTTCCATCTATTTTGGTCAAAGATGTTTCCGACTCGTGGCCTGGGACACGTCGCAAATGATCATATCACGTCGAGAGTGATACGGTCAGTGTGACGAAAGTCTTGAGAATCGAAGACGTGGGTGGATCTTTTCTCCCATGCATGTGTCGATCAGCGTAGTGAGCAAGGAAGGCACGAGCATGCGACGTCACGGAGCATCGGGACTGAGCTGGAGAATTAGTTTTGAGCTGGGGAAACCGATGTAGATTCGAGCGGGAACATTGAGTTGTTGGGGGGGGCATGGCAATAGAAAGTCGAGTAAGAAGCTATGAAGGGTTCAAATCGTGGCATAAGCAGAATTACTGGTGTGAATGACGGAAAGCAAGGGAATAGTACATACCTGCCAGTGCATAGGGCCCATGTAGTCCTGAGTCGACGGATGTACGGGCGAGAGTGATGTACAATGACGTAACGATTGAACGAGAGAGAAGAGTAAGGAAACCACGTCTCGTCGTCTTTTATTTAGAGTGTGCGTCGTAAAAGGATATATATGGGCTCATCGTAAAACAAGCCTACATCATCATAGGATGGTTTCTTGTAGTCATTGTTCTAAGATGCCTCGGCAGTTACCGAGACGCGACAAACTCGACCATGACCGTTTCTTCGACTCCGTCCCTCAGTTTTAAATTTCATTGATGTTTACCGTGGTGTCGCATAGCCGATAGGCGCTTTCTTCCGAACGACGCGACTCGGCCTACGGATCCGCTCCTACAATGAACAAACAATGCCTGCACAAATCCTCATCCCACCCGATGTTTGCAAGTGATGAAGGTATGTATCCCCTCTCACTCGTGTCTCGTTTCTGACAACATTCCGTGTTCCAGGGCATCTGCGGGTGGGGATGAACCGAAATCGTTTCCCGTTGCGCTAGTCGTCCTGTGATGCCTGAGACCTGAAGAGTCCCGTTCTGCCTCCGCATCTTGTCTTGGTACGGGTGCCGATGACGACAGGGAGGCCATGTATACGATGGCTATGGCTCTGGGAGTCTGTATTCTTACCGTCCGTCACCGTTCTGCGCCAGCTACTAGTAACTATCCGCCTAGCGGACGACCTTATATCTCTCCCTGGCACGATAAGCACCGACTGGTTCCGTCTTTGTACCGTTCGCCGAGGACGCCAATTCGAACATGAACGTGCAGACTCAAACTGCAGTCAAATGCAACCCTCTGTCCTTTCCTCAAGGTAAACACTCAGGTTTTGCTCTTACTCAACATTGTCATTCGTTCTCTTACTTATTTTCTTGCCTGTTCAAGGTGCCTTCGAAACGCAACTTCTACCCTCTCGGCCCCAAAACAGGCTTCAAATTCTATGTCTACGTTACGCCTGCCACATCTCCTTGTCGAAACCAATTGCAAATACTCAGTTCGACGTTCCTGGTCCTTTCGCCAAGACTGGTTCTACGTTGCTCCGAGTGCATTCCACTAGCGGTCCCGTCACATCGGAAGGTTCAGCTTTACCCAGATTACGGAGACGACATGCGCACATCGGTGTCGATATGTTGGATGCAAGGGAGCTGTTTCGGACGGACTGTCAGGGTAGAAGACGAGAAGGGATCGGTATTGAACCTGTTAAAGAAGGGATCAGATTTGGATGGCGAGTGGGAGGAGGGCGGGCCCAAGGAAACATTCGAAGTCACGGACTGTAGGCGGAGACCGCAAGGAAGGAAGGGAAATGAAGAGGAACTGAAACCCGTGGCCGAGCCTCAATAGCCCAATGGAATCGATGGCGATATATCTCTTGCCCGAGGGCTTGCACTTCCTCTGCCTTCGTATCCGTATCCAACCACACCCTAGTTCCTCCTCCGTACCTGAGCCTTTTAATATGAGCCCCATCCACCCGACACCAAGCCCCAACTTCATGAAATATCCAGATTAGCGTGCTCATCGAAACCATGCCACCTCTCACACCTTCTCTATGCCGCTATACACACCATCCTCTTTATGATCCTGCTCGTCCCGTGGTTCTTATCTCGCAATACAGCCCCAAAGCAGGCTTCAAATTTCTACATCTACGCCTACGTCAAGCCCACGATGCACCACATCTTCTCAAACCCAACATGAACATTCAATCTCATACTCGTCCTTCCACAAAGGCTGATTGTACATTGCCCCATGTAGAATCTCCCAACCATCCTGTCATGTTAGAAAGTTCAAATTCGGCCGGATTACGGAGACGACATGCGCACACCGATCTCGATGTCTTGGCCGCAAGCAAGTTGTTCACGGATGGATTGGCATCTCTTTTCTAAGGATGGAAGACGAGAAGGGAGAAGGAATCAGTGCTGAACGTGTTGAGGGAGTCGAATTTGGATG
>JABCKT010000437.1:0-14493 GCA_018858115.1 Tephrocybe rancida | reverse complement strand
ACAGCTGTAATACCCTTTCCATTTGCGGGCTTAACCTATTTAATAACCTTTTCTTGACCTAGCGAGACGCCTCCAGCACTTCAGCATTGCTTTCAACTTCTGGGTACACCCCTCTGCAGCTGGATAAAAAATTGCCCACAAACTGTTTATAAATCATTTGTTTACTGTTTACCAGAGCTGGTAAACTAAACAGTAAAGTAAACGGTTTTACTGTTTAAAAACGGTAAACAAACTAAATGGTTGGAGCCTTACCTTGGCGTCAACAAGACTCTGTTTTCTATCATCGTTGGTCGCATTTATGTCCTTTCTGAGGCCCCGGCCAGTATGGAGGGTCAATGGCATTAGTGCCAACAGGTTGGGCAACATGTATATCTTGCTTGAGCTGTGAGACAAATCGAACAAGTTGAGCCCACTTGATACCATGTAGCAAAACGGAGTGTTCTTGAAGGCGAGCAAGCAGTTCTGTCAGGCTCAACTTGGATTCACCGTGACAGGCGCTATACACCGCCATTTGGGAGCCTGGTCCCAGCCAGGTGTGATCCGGTTTGTGACCGGGATGAGCCATCACCCTGAGCGTCACTGGATTCCAGCTGGAATTCGGCTCATTGACTGACTTAGTTCAGCATGGTTCCAGCCTATATGGCCTCCAGCTGACGTTTCTACCTGGATACGGGCCGAGCTCGAGGCTGTCAGAGGGCCAGTATTATGTAGATCTCATTCAAAATTTTGCTGTTATTTCGGTGGTTGCAGTCAGCTTTCGAGAAGATAAAGAGAGTAAAACAGATTGTATTGGGGCTATCTAATATACAGTAATCGAATATCCATGTATGGCTACGAGAAACCGCCATAGCACCCAAATAGTGCCTACTACCAAGTGCCTACCTCTAGGACCATGTACCACCCGAGCTGCCTCATCCTCCCAATACAGCCCCTCAACCCCCGAAAGTCGCCGGTATCACTAAGAAAGAGTTGTTAGTGGAAACTGGTGGAAAAGTGGATGTGGCGACTCACGATTGATGGCGCCGTCTCAGGCTTCTTCCTTCATGAAAATACCTTCAAAATCATAAGTGTTGAAATGGGCAGGAGTAAAATAGAACTCACCACGTATGAACCTCAAATCTCCGGGTATATGTGGAGTAGAATCTATGGAAGTGAGCTTATAGTGCCGAAGAAAATGCTAGACATAGATGTGACCTATCAAGTTGCCAGGTCTACAGTACAGCTGGAAACTATCACATAGTCAGGGTGAGGGGTCCAAGTCATTACACAGTTTTGAACTCATGGCGTCAGAGGTGCAAACCTGAATACTGCAATGCTGGTGAGAAGTGGTCAGATGAACGAAGAGAAATTGACGTGTTGGGTTGATATGTTGATTTCAGGCGGAGTTCGAACGACTTGTCGAAATTTTGTCAAAGTTGTGTGTTTGGCCGTGTCGCATTGAAATTTCAATTTTTCATGACCTATGTAAGAAGCCTCATGCAGATAGAGAGAATTGCATATATATATAACCGTTGACACCAAAACCATATATGAATTTTGTTGGAATATGCGTAATAAGTCAAATGCAACTTGAGGGGTGGCACTGGAGGTGGGGTCGGTCTGACAGCTGGTGGCAAGCTTTTCAATTTTTCTCAGCTAACATATCGAGCTGGCTGCAACCTGTATTTCCAGCTCTGTGACAGGTTCCAACCTCCAGCCGATTTTCGACTCCCAGCCACCCACCTGCCAGATCAAGGGTTTTCTGATTGCCAGGCAAATCCCGGACCTTGGGATTGCCTGAAACCCATTTGGCGGTGTAAGTATGGTATTATCATAACTTACAAATAGCCGCCGGACCCGGACGGACGGACGGACGGACGGACTGGACAGACGGACTGCCCGGATTTCCCGAAACCCAGACGTCCTCGATCCGTTTAGGCTGTTCAAGTTTGGACAGTCACGGGTACTTGCGGATTTGAACTGGCTGGCACGAACCACAGCGAAAGCCAGCAAATACGAATCGCGAATTCCAGCCTTCTTGGGAAACCGTTGTTCTTTACATGGATTTCGATGTCGTTGTGGTCTGTCTGGTTCTCTGGCCATGTGTCAACAAGGGTCATTTGTGCTTGTTTCGTTTTTGTGGGCGCCTTGTATTTTTTAGTGAACCGACGATCAAGCGGAATGCTCTGCTTTGTTGAGAATCTGAACACTCAGAGCAACCGTTTTTTGGACCATGGCGACCTTGTACTCGTGCTACTTAAATCGACTAGCCGATGGTCGCACACCTCGTCCTGGTCTACTATGCAGGACCTTGTTCATTTCTGCGACCCCGTCAAGATGGGAAGCTATTCTAACTCTCCATTTTCATCACTTAACCACAGCACACATACATGGAAGCTCAAAGGTCGAAGCCTGGGGCGACCCACATACCTGGATTTCCGTGAACCCCCCGTCCGGCAACAACCTCCCGACAAGGTCCTCTTCCCCACCAGCAAGCGCGCTCTTCATAGACCATCCACGTCTCCTGCAAAAGACACGGGCTATGAGAAAGCTTTGAAGAAGATGTCATTAAAGCACCGCGCGTTTTTTGCAATGAGTCAACCACATGTCCCCGCTGGGTAAGAATATATCTTCATTTACTGGATATACCACCCTCACCAATCGCATTCAGACATGTTCACGTTCGCCTATTCACAAATTTGGATCTTGTGTATCGTCGGTTTTGGAGTCCCAGCTTGGAAACTGTCCTGCCTCTCGAACCCGACGGTGGGTTCGATCTCCAGCTCATCAAGAAACTTTGGAAACTGGACACTTGTATCGTAAGCATTCGACGATATGCATCCTAATTTCTACTGACGAAATTCCAGCCCATATCACCTATACATTGGAAGGCTGTCGAGCCCAGCACAGAAGATAGTCTCTCCCCCTTCGCAGTCGTTAGTCTGACAGAACTATACAACTGCATTACTTTCATTGGCGAGTAAACTCCCTCTTTCTGCTCATCCCCTCTGATCGCATAAAGCAGAGCCTCCGGAATTGGAAAAGAAGACGCATGGAAACGGCGAAAGATTCAAGCTGATCATGCAGAGCGTGTTGATTCTTATGGCCATCATTCTGTTAAGTCTGTCGCTATATTGGTTCAGCTTCTTAGCCAGCTCCCCAAATTCATCTCTAAGTTTTCAAAGACACATGTTTACAGCGATCTCTGGGTTTTGATACATATATCACGGATCACTCGCGATACCGTCAACCTTTACCTATGCCCTTACCTTCATTAACTCCTCCCTATGCGGCGTCTTCTGCCTAAGTACTTAACTTACCACCTATGCAACATCCCGTACCATGCTGAACACAATCGAAACCTCACCTTATGTCGCCAAATCTCAGTTGTGACCCACACGAAGAGAGATCCTGATATTTAATGAATATCACGCTAATGAATATTGGAAGCTCTGCTGATTATCGAGACTGCAAGGTACATGATGGGTATAGGTGTAAAATACCTATAATTTTATGGCTGCTCCCCTACTACTGAACGTGAGTCACAAGTCTGCAAAGGTTGATATGACTATGCTGTGTGTCTGCGTTGCATGCCTTCCGGATCCACTCAGAGTCAGCATCCGAGAGATCGCACACTAGAGAGACCCTGTGCATATCCTTCCACTCAAACGCTGGGGGGAGAGACCTAATCTTGGTCGGGTACGCGAGGACGAGGCTGATTGTCCTCAGCGACGGGAAGTAAAATGGGTAAAGGAGTGGTATAATATCCACCGAGGACTTGATCCTCAAGAATTCCAAATACGGCCTCTCATGCTCCCCAGAGCGATAGTTCTCTGGCGAACGCAAACTCTCAGTCAGCACTTGATCGGTGTTGACCTCAATGTTATCAACCGCGAAGTGCCTGAGGCGCTTGGCATGGAGAAGGATACGTGAACAGTCTTCAATAGCGATCTCGCAATTGATGTCCAGGAAGTGGAGCGATTGTAGGATGGGAGGGGTGAGGGGGAGCCACGAATTGACCAACTGATTGCGGTGGCCATACCACGTCAGACGACGGAGGCTGGTGAGAGCGTCTAGCGGGATCAAAGGGGTGGATGGCGACTCGTAAGGGATCCCCATATCTGGGAGGCAAATCTCCAGCCTACTCCAGCTGCCGAAGTCTAACTCATGTGTGCCCAAGAAGGAAAGGTAATCGCCCAGGCGACGGAAGCCTTCCTCGGGCTGCCATAGTCCAGGCTCAAAGTCTGCAATGATATGGAAGGGCTCGCTGGGGTCGATGGATGCGTCGATGAGGTTCTGGAGGTACTCCACAGGCCCGATCTTTGAGGGTGGTAGAGTCGAAGTCCCAAGTTTTATGCACACTGTCTGGTCTTCGGCCCAATGACCAGCGACGGGCTGACCAAGGAAATATGGTCCGTCTTTGAACATCCAATCGTGTCTCCGCACATCATCCTTGAGACGACATGTGGCACCTTCTGTTGGCTGAGACGGTATTTTAGAGGGCATGATAAGAAATGTTGCTAGAGGCATTGTGTAAATACAGTCTTGTCGCTGCCAGTGAGTATTGGCCACTGACCTAATTGAGGGTTATCAGAGGAGACTATTGGAGTAGCAGTGATGGGGCAGGATCAGGCAGCAGGGCTTATGAGGATCTTAATGTGCTTTAGACGTGACAAACTGAGATATAAGTACCCAGCCGCTGTGGTTGCAAGGATACCGAAACCACAATAACAGGAATGGCTTCACAATAGGTGGTTGTCGCATCAAGGGCATGGCACACACGATGCAGAAGTACACAAAGTTTGGTCATCGGGCTAGATCAGAGGCGGAGCGACACAATAGAATCAAGTCTTGGTCGCAGCGACAGTTGAACAATAAGACATCAAATTTTCTGAGCATTGTAAGATCCCGAAGAGATTTTTTTGAGCCATCAGTGAAAAGGTTGGCTGCCATTACCCCGATGAAAATCATGATCCATAGCCAATGAGAGCATTTAGTTAGAGCTGGCAAGCAGTGTGATGTTTTGAATTTTCACGAGAGTAAACGGCTTTAAAAGCTTGAAGCGAAGCGATCTTATCGCAACGATCAACATCTTATCAATTTGTGATCATCAATTCATTGACATCCCAGCTCAGGGTCAAACCATGGCCAGTCACTGCGACCTTCTCAATATCTAACTAGGGTTTGCCTGTAATGACGGTCTAGTCTAGAGATGATACATTCAGCCTTTCAGCTTTATGCATCGCGAAGTGTAACCTCATAGAAATTAGCATCAAATCTTCTTCATCGAGCCCAACAAGAGCGACTTGCGAAGTAGTGGTACAAGCCTGAGGTCTCGAGATCTCAATCATACCATGCATGTTCTTTTCCTGCACGGTATGTGGTATTCCACTATTACCGTCCATCATGACAACTTTCTGCGAAGGCCCGCCGTCACTTTGTATTTCTCGCCTTGTAGTAGGTTGACCTCTGCCCTTGTACTTTGCCCAAGGTCTTGCCCCTTGTTTTCCCTTGTGCTTATTTGGGATTAATAGAGGACAATATTTATTTACAGACTGGGAACAAATGTCGACTCATCCTCGGTCTACTCCCGTACCGCATCCCTAATGGCCTTGTTCAGACGAGCATAGAAATAGAACGCTACAGTTTTAGCCGCCCATATACTGCAATCCTCGCGCTCTCAAACACAACTCGACATGGCTATTGATCTTGATAAGGTGAGAACATAAGTAACCTCTCGTGTACCAAAGTTGGCTCATGCGATTCATCTAGATAAATGAACGCGCCTCCGCACGGAGGCCCTCCGAGCTAGCGAAATCTTCTGCCAGCAAAGTCAAGCTCGATGATGGAGACCTCTCAAACCGCGTACCCATCAAGCGACTTCCTAGTGAAATTCTAGCCAAAATCTTCCTCTCCACACCTCCTGACTACGTTTACGATCGCTGGGCAACATTTCCCGCCCATAAAGCAGTCCTTCCCCGCATTTCCTTCCACCAAGGCTCTTCGGCAGATCCAATGACACTCGCCCAAGTGTGTCACCAGTGGAGGGACGTGGCTCTCTCTACACCACTCCTCTGGTCGTCGATTAACATCCTTTGCTCCGACAAGAGGCAGCAGGTTCCCCTTCTCGAAGCCTGGCTCGAGCGTTCGAGCGATTGCCCCCTTTCCATTCGTTTTGTGGAGTCGGTCGCCGGTTCTGCTGCCCATGACGAGAAGTTTGACTTCCCACAAAGCCCCTTCACGGCAGACATCATGTCCCTCCTCGTCGCCCAAGCCCACCGTTGGAAGGAGATCGATTTCTCGTTCTCGCGCCAAATCTCCCCCGTTCTATCAAACATCGCATTGACCTCGTTTCCGATCCTCGAAACCGCTTCGATAGTGAGCCGCCAGGCCACTGATCACACTTTCGGTGGTGTTGCTCCACTGAAGAAAGTCTGGCAAGCGATTCATTCTTCCCCATCATTTTGCAGTGGGCGGTGGGAAATGGAGTACCTGGAGGAGAACCTTAAGGACATCCCCTGGGGGCAGCTTACCGCAATTGATGTCACTATGCCCCTCGACTCGCTTTTCCGAATTCTGCCACTTTGCCCGAACCTCGTTGAGCTTCGTTACACCGATCCACTCTACGCCTATAATCCGACGACTCTTTCCTCGGATTCGCGCCCTCTTTGCGAGGACAAGCCGGAAGAAGAGATCGTAATGCCAAAGCTTCGACGGCTCTCACTCAGAATGGACCAGCCACCTCACACTATCCTTGACAGGCTGACCCTCCCCAAACTCTCGTCCTACAATATTCAATTGTATACCGACAACGTGGAGCGTCCGCATGGCACTTCTCTACTGGATCTCCTTGATCGGTCTCAATGCCGCCTTGAGCACTTCAGATACGACGATCCTGAGGACGACGCGGAGGCCGCCGTTGTAACCATTTTATCTTCACCGCACTTCTCATCATTGATGGAGCTCGATCTCAAACCTCGTACCACAGACCTCCTCATAGACCTGCTCCATCGCACCAAGAGCCAGAATATTCTTCCGCGACTCGAACGGCTTTTCCTGGGGCCATGTTCTACTCGGAGCGGTGCTTTGTCCGGGATGGTATTGTCGCGACAGTCAGTAACAGATGAATTTGCTTCACTTGGGTTCGTCGAGGTCGGACGTTGGGATCGACACCCCCAGGACCTGGAATGTTTACAAATCTTGTCCGGCGAAGGGGTGCTCATGGTCATCTAGTAGACTTCCTTCATTGGGAATTTTCGCTTCGACATCGAACCAAACTTATATATAATCTATCTAAGACTACAGTACTATGTTTTGGTTGCTACTAATCTATTCGTTGTGGAGAATCACGACTTGACCGTGTGTTTGGCATTAAGCTTCACATGCCCGTCTCCTTCCAGTTGAGATACGAAGAGGTGTTTGGACGATAACATGAAAGAACATGAAGGAACGTTGCCGACGCTCGTGATGAAGAAAATGTCGCCGGAATACGCCGAAAATCTTCGTAGTCGTTGCTTTCAACCACCACCACCACTGCCAGGCTCAAGTGCCTGCCGAACGCTGAACGCTAATTCTCTGTTAACTCGACCCCTTTCTCAACGCAAACCTGTTCTTTCCCTGCGATATAACTTCTGGACGCCGAAGGATCTTCAACAGTATTATCGGCGATGGTATCAAGGCAATCCACCCCCATGTCCAATCCATGAAAGCCAGGATACTCTGAGCGACAACAGGCCGCGGATTGTAGTCATTTTTGACTTCAATTGTTTTGCATTTCAGCTACTTATCTGGAGGGCGTTTAAGAGCTGGTGAGTCTATCATCATTTTCGCAGGTTTCTTTTGACAATACTTACGGACTCTAACTCGCAAGAGCATTCTGGAATAGACGGGACTATCTGTATGCGTGCAGGCGATGGATATATGTCAGTGTGCAGTGAACGAGGTACCGGGGCGCGGGTTACAGAAGTGGCTTTGTCTTGCTGTTGGGAAGAGGTGACCGAAGACCCGCCCTTTGACCCGCCAGCCTTCGCGACCGTCGTGCCCACTCTCACCCCCAATTCCGGAGACAAAACATCACCTTCCTGTTGGGTACGTTCGGCTTCCATACAACCTCGTCTCATGTTTATTAAACTGGTTTCTATTTGCAGGCCTGAACTATTGTAACCACCGCATTTCTTGTGACCAATAATATCCCAGGCTGCTCTCCATGGTCGGCTCGATATACCACTCAAATATCTCTGCTGGTTGTGGAGTTCCGGACGCATATGACAAAATCCTCATTTCTGAACCGAACTTGTTTCCTCTTGGTTCTCAATTCTGACACAGTAACTATCCTCCTTTACCCTTTCTTCAGGCGACCGCGGGGCGCACTTGCTATAGCGATGGTGATATAAGGTCGGGATAGTCGCCGTTCTGTCGATCCATAAATAACTGACTCCACAGAAGCAGGCATGACGGCTCATTCCCTGTACCACGGACTTAAACGGAGGCATGTCGGTACCATGCTGGGATGGACGCGCCCACCAGTCTCTGGGAAAGTGTGCCGCGTACGACCTGAACTGGTTACCCTAGTTGGCAAGACGAAATCATATGAGCAAATGGTGCGCGTCATATCTCTTATCCCAGATAGTCACCTGGTCTGCCGAAAATCTATTCTTATTCCCTTTGTAACAGGAATAGTTTTCATACTGTCTAAAAATATCTATGCTCGCGATGTGTAGTCGCTCATCGCACGAAATGTATTTTGTGCTTCAATCTGGACACCGAAGTCTTTCCGCTGTTTCTATCCTCCCTCTCAACCTATCGAGCGCCGGAGAAAAGGGTGCTGTGCCAGCATCTGGCCTCCCGGATTTTAACCGTATAGCTCTTGTATAAAGGGATGCGACGACCGTCATGAAGGCCTCAGCTCGAAAGCCACTGGCAACGAACACATAAAATCCTCTTTATAATGTTCCCGAAAGCCACTCTCACTGCCCTTTCTTTCCTCGCGATCGTGTCTGCCCAACAGGTCGGCACGAACACCGCTGAGACCCACCCCACCCTTCCCTGGTACAAGTGCACCACCGCTGGTGGATGCACTTCCCAGTCTACCGGCGCCGTGACCCTCGACGCCAACTGGCGTTGGACCCACACCACCACCGGCTTTACCAACTGCTACACCGGCAACACCTGGGATGCAACTCTTTGCCCCGACGGTGTCACCTGTGCTGCCAACTGTGCTCTCGACGGTGCCGACTACAGCGGCACCTATGGTGTCACGACCAGCGGTGATGCACTCACTCTCAAGTTCGTGACCACCGCCTCCCAAAAGAACATTGGCTCGCGTCTCTACCTCCTCAACTCCGACTCCGAGTACCAGATCTTCAAGCTCGTCAACCAGGAGTTCGCTTTTGACGTCGATGTTTCCAACCTTCCTTGCGGCCTCAACGGAGCCCTCTATTTCTCGGAGATGGACGCTGATGGCGGTGTTTCCAAGTTCCCCACCAACAAGGCTGGTGCGAAGTACGGAACTGGCTATTGCGACTCTCAGTGCCCAAGGGACTTGAAGTTCATCGCTGGAGAGGTATGTCTTGTTCTAGTAACTCAAGGAACTTTGACTAATCATGTTTTCTACTGCAGGCTAACTCGGAAGGTTGGACCGCCTCTAGCACCGATGTCAATTCGGGTACTGGCAACTTCGGTGCCTGCTGTAACGAGATGGACATTTGGGAGGCGAACAAGATCTCCGCCGCGTACACTCCTCATCCTTGCAGCGCTTCCGGTCTCGACCGCTGCTCCGGCACTGCTTGCGGCACCACTGACCGCTATGGCACCGTTTGCGATCCCGATGGTTGTGACTTCAACTCCTTCCGCATGGGCGACAAAACCTTCTACGGTCCTAGCCTCACTGTCGACACCACCAAGAAATTCACCGTTGTCACCCAGTTCATCTCCTCCGACGGCACTGCCAACGGTGACCTCACCGAGATCCGCCGCCTCTACGTCCAGAACGGCGTCGTCATCCAGAACTCCAAGACCAACATCGCTGGCATGGATGCCTACGACTCCATCACAGGCGACTTCTGCGATGCCCAGAAGGCCGCCTTTGGCGATCACACTCAGTTCCAGTCCAAGGGCGGACTGACTGCCATGGGTACAGCCGCGAAGAACGGCATGGTGTTGGTCCTCAGTGTCTGGGATGACCACGCGGTCAACATGCTCTGGCTCGACTCCGACTACCCCACCACTGCCGACCCCTCCACCCCTGGTATTTCTCGCGGAACCTGCGCTACCACCTCTGGTACCCCCACAGACGTCGAGTCCAACTCCCCCAATGCCTCCGTCACCTATTCCAACATCCGCTTCGGTGATATCGGCTCGACCTACTCCGGTTCTGGTTCGTCGTCATCGTCGGGTTCTTCGACCACGACCCCAACTACCAGCGCTCCTGCTCCCACTGCTACGCAGGTCAAATACGGTCAATGGTACGACCTTTCCTTACCCCCTTGTACAGGTCAGATAACTAATGAGCATGTTTTACAGTGCTGGGATTGGCTACACTGGCCCTACTGTCTGCGCAGCGGGATCCACCTGTACATTTAATAACGAGTACTACAGCCAGTGCCTCTAAATGCTCGAAGCAGGAGTATCATATCTATAGTTCCGCTACCCGGTAGAGTTATTGAATATGTTTACCAAAATACCCAATTTCTCATAGCAACATTTCTTGTCCCAAGTTCTTTGATAACCTGTCAAACCTGCTTCGAGATCACTTATCATGTTGAGGATGAAGGCCAATAAACGGTAGTACACATGCCATTTCCTTCTGGGTTTTCTTCCTCGCTCAAACAAATCCAGGTCCGCGCACTTCAGTCTTGACCATCACTGTCAGTGGTCGATTTCACTCGCATCTTTCCTGCCATCTGACGTCTTTCAGTTATAGTACAGTAAAGCAGATTAGTGCGGCATGGCCTAAGTGCTGTCAAGAACGCCCAAAGATCCGGGTAAACAACAACTCTGCCAGGGACTCAACCCTTCCTCGTGCCTGCTTGTTATCAATACATCCACCAGGCCTTCGTTAACCTCTTCCTTCAAGTCTATTCGGTTCTGGGCACTGCTTCATAGGGGTATTCATGGACGATTCAAATGGGCACCCGAGTCCCCCATCACCATCACAGCCTGGCCCTTTGGTATCGCCAGTACCCCAAGAATCCATTACTGTCGTTGGAATACCTAGCGTTTCCATACAGGACAATCACGTCGTAGTTGGGACCTCTGAGAGCAGTTCGTTGTATCTTCCATTATCCTTGCTCGAGCTCAAATAACTTTCGTTAGGTTCCACGCGCTCCTACACCCCTCTTAAAGTCCTGGGCGATGGATCCTTCGGGACAGTATGGTTATGCGATTGGCATGGGACGCTGCCCTCCAATACCCCACTATCCCCAATGCAATTCGGAGCAGGTGCACGACCTGAGTGGGCTGGGAGACAGCTGGTGGCAATAAAGGGTATAAAGAGAAGGTGGGAAGGCGGGTGGGATGAATGCAAGAAACTCAAGGAGCTCGAAGTAAGCGCCTTTCGTCCGCATCTTTCATTTCGGCGTTGATATCGAGTGTCATAGGCTCTACGTGCCATTCCTCCTCATCCCAATATAACTGCCCTCCACGACTTCTTTCTACTGCCTACGTCCAAGGAACTTTACTTCGTTTTCGAACCTATGGAAGGCAACTTATATCATCTCATCAAGATACGCAAGGACCGACCACTGGCGGGTGGTCTAGTCGCTTCTATCTTTCTCCAAGTTGTGTCCGCCCTCGATCACATCCATAGCTCAGGATACTTCCATCGTGATATGAAACCAGAACACGTCCTCGTGACGACGACTGGTCTTTTCGACTATTCCTCTGTTTCTCCTACCGCACAACCTGGGACGATAGAACGCGACGTTGTCGCCATAATCAAACTTGCTGATTTTGGCCTGGCGCGGAAAACCGGGAGTGATCCACCGTATACTGAATACGTTTCGACACGATGGTACCGCGCCCCAGAGGTTCTTCTACTCAGCCGCAATTACTCAAATCCTGTGGATATGTGGGCATTCGGCACTATAATGGCAGAGCTAGTGAACCTTCGCCCCTTGTTTCCTGGTTCCGACCAGATCGACCAGGTGGCCAAAATATGCGAGATCCTTGGGGACCCCAGCAATGGCTATGGGCTCGACTCGCACCAAGGACCGTTAGGCGGGGGGGCATGGTCGAGAGGAATCGACATGGCCAGGGCAGTTGGGTTTCAGTTTCCAAGGGTATGTCCTCCGCCGTCAAGTATGTATGTTCTCTACTCACTCTAAGTAGCGAGAACCAAGAGACGTGCACACTCTCTTCGCGGAAACAGTTCCTCTGTCCCTGGTTCATTGTATACGCGACCTCTTGAAGTATGACCCTGCCAAACGGCTGACTAGCCGACAATGCTTGGAGCACGAGTATCTGAGGGAAACGATACCCCGAAACAACATCCCATTACCTGTCCCACGTAGCTCGTAACAGTTGCATTCATCTCATTTATGTCTGGTCTCATTCAAGAAGATATCGATGTTATTATATATATATATTCCGGCTCAATCACATTTTGCATTTGTCTTCCATCATGGTACTTCTGCCTCACTTCCTTGGTTCAAGCTTTCAATAAAACACGACGTGGTCCAGTCCAACTATCGTTCAGCGATTTTGCTTGGTTCACTCTGCTTGTCAGGCCAAGTAGCGACCAGATTCGATCGATATCACCTCATTCCATGCATGAGTATGCAGATGGCCGAGAACAAAATATTAAACTGTTCAAGGAAAGACTGCTCCTTGCGGGGTTGACCTTCCTTGCTAAGGAGTCTGAAGACTCAGGATCATCAAACGGGCTCCTCGTCAAAGTGGATAATTGTGGGAGACGCTTCGAGGAAAAATTTGCTCTACTTGGACCGGGGGCAGTCCGACCTGCCTGGATCGAACAGGCGACATTGAGATTTGAAAGAAGCAACCATTACAGTCTCACGCTCTACCAACTGAGCTAAGGTCGGGATGCACCTGCTCTCAGCCTTGTCATAAAGTGCGTGGGCTACCTCTTGATATGAAGAGCGTGGCTGGGATGTCCTTCGTCGAAGAAAAGCTCGTAATACAGACTGTTCCGCAACACTTCGCCTCCAGTAGCGGATAATTATCAATGATCCTGCAAAATACTCAGTCCATCGCATTGACAACGCACACGGAGACTTACGAAATTCTGGCACAATGACTCGCTATTCGCCCCCCGCAGCTAAGCCCAGCATGCCCTTCGCGTCAACGGAGGCGGTAAGACGCACGGGGCTGTTCTTCAACGTTCACCTTCTAAGGCCAACCGGCTATCCGAGGTGCTCCTTGACACCGATGACTGAGCAGTCAAAACCTGTGTCGATTGTTTCTGGATGATCCTTTCAGGTCCTGTGTGATCTCAGTCCATCGTATCGACAACGACTACGGAGGAGGCGAAGGCTTACGAAGGTTTACTGGTCGTCCCCGCTATTCGCCCACGCCGTCTCAAGTCGGACTGTCCGTCTTAGCAGAAGTAGGTGTTCCTTAATACCTCGCCTGAGCATCTAAAGCTTCCTTCGCCGAGGTAGCCATCGTATCCGAGCAATCGACAGCGCCTGTGAAGATTCTCGAGGCATGCTTGATGATCCTGCCAGGTACTCAGTCCATATCGACAACGAGCACGGAGTGGGCGAGGGCTTACGAAGTTCGCTGGTTGCCCCTGCAGTTCAGGCCCAAATGTCCTTCGCCTCAACAGAAGTGGTAAGACCTTGACGCATCGCCTTGACATCTGAAAGATCCCTTCGAGAATGCGCAATCGTGGCCAACCGCCTGTGTCGATATTGTCGAGGCGCCCCTGAAGATCTTGTCGGGCCTGGGGAGTACTTAGTCCATCTCATCGACAACGAGCATAGAACAGACGAAGACTCACAAAGTTGCTTGTACAGCACCACTGTTCACCCCTGGAGCCCCGCGCCATCCCGTCTCCATGCCGGGGACAAAGACGGTAATGCGTGGCCTGTTGAGTTCACTGGCAGAGGACGGTTTGTAGAGCAACCAACAACTTCAAATCCGGCGACGTGGACAAGGGGAGAGGAAGTTATTGGACAGACGAGGTTACTTGTACAGGTTCGCGTGAGATGTGAACTGCACAAGAATGAAGGGAAAGAGGCAGACGTTGGCCTATTTCGGAACGAAACGAGCCTTGAGATGGGCTGGGAGGAACCACAATAGGTCTGCAAACGCCTAAATATGCGCTCACGATAAGATTGATGTGCTTCAATATACAGCTGATATATTGATGTACTTGCACTCTAGCGAAGGAACCGAGGACGAGGCATGATAGAAAGGGACCAGTTCGTATGACATCTGGTTGAATGAGGGGGATTAGGACTAGGAGTCGAGAAAGGTAGGGTTGGCGGGAAGTCCATGGTCAAATTGTATTTTGACGGTCACCACTTCGGCTAACCGGCTAACTACCAAACC
>JABCKT010000436.1:0-14513 GCA_018858115.1 Tephrocybe rancida | reverse complement strand
TTAAATTATATAATATTATAAAATGATGTGTGCAACTTATCAAAATTTGTACAAGTCATTTGTCTGGTCGGAGTCCGACCGTAACCACTGTCATTCATTTGTATTTGTAAGTTACCATGTCCAATCGGACTAAGAAATAGTTAACTGACTCCAATGTACCATTTATATTGACTCCGATCGGAATAGGTGGGGGACTGTAAAGTACTGATTCAACATTCCCAAGTCTATCTCCAGTATACATCAGAGTCATGTTCTCACTACTCTGTCCGGAATAGGAGCTATACCAACTGTTCCTATGTTCCTGATACCTGAAGTCAAGGAACTGAAGGATGGGGGGCCATTGCTGATGCAACCTGCTATTACTGTCCAAGGACTGCAAGAAAAACGAGCTAACATCAACCCTGACACCATACCGCCTCCTCAAGCTTGGACAAGTCATGTATACAAGGCCGCTCCACACCATGCTCCTGCCCCAATTGACCCAGGTCCCCAAGGTGCTCCTGGTAGAGGAAACCCTGGAGGACCGCCTGGAGGTGGTGGAGATGAAGGACCCCCAGGAGGTGGTGGTGGAGGAGGTGGAGGAGGAGGAGGTCCTCCACAGGGTGTCCCTTGTGCTGGCACTCCAGGCAGCTGCCGAGGAGATGAAGATCGCTACCCCAGAGGAGGAAATCCTGGACCTGGAGGACCCCCTGGTGGTGGTGGTGGCAGTGGAGGTGGTGATCCCGATGGTGACCATCTAGGTGTCACTGCTGGTAACCCACATGGTCATAACCATGCTGAACCTGAAGAGTGGCAAATCAACCACAAGGTTAACCCTTCTAACTTACCCTTGTGGGATGGGTTAGATGAGACAGCTCTTGACTATATCAGTAGCATGTCAAAGCTAGCCAATCTAGGTCTTTGAATGCAGTCTGGATTAGCTCAATGGGCTCCCACTAAGTGGTCCAGACAAGCTCTATTATGGTGGGATACTCTACCTAGCCGTGACAACCAATATTTCTCTGGTGGATGGAACCAGATGCTCTTAGGAATTTGGACTCAGTTTTTGAATAATAACTGGGTTAAGGGACGTCTATTCAAGTTCAAAGAGATGAAGTACAGGCAGAAGAACCACAAGGACAAACTCCCCCTTGATTTCCTACAGAGAAGAATACAATACCATTCCTTCCTTTACCCTGAAGACTTGGATGGAGCCATTGCTATGTCTCACATTCTGCACACCAAGCCCACCGAAAGGGACTCCATCCTCAATTAAGTCACCTGCCCATCCCTCTTCACACTCATGTCAACTGCGAACAGGATGTCCAAATCCTTAGTCAGCTCCTGGACGTTGGCAGAGAGGTTGTGCAACCCTTGACCATATTTTAGAGGGACCAGGAAATGTGCTGCTCACACTGCGGATGCCTCTCCTGGTGAATTCGAAATGGTAGAAGAAGAAAGTCATTTCAGAGGTGTCAGAAGAGCTGCCACAAACATGAAGGTCAAGAAGCCCTGGCTGGAAGGCAAGACAGTGAATGGTTACAGCTTCACCTGAGATGACAGCATCAGGAGTTCCAAGGCTCCTAATGGACACTGCTACATATGCACAAGCCCAAATCACTTCATGAGAGATTGCAGCCACTATGGGCAATGGGATGCTTTATGATCAGCCAATATGATTGAAGTGAATTTTGAAGTGATAAGACTAAGGAAGTAGATGTTCACGTCTGTCTGGCTGATGTGTTCCTGAACCCTTACTATGGAGAAAATCGAAGCTACCAACATTGCATATTCTTCGCTGAACAGAAGGTGGACAAGATGGCTGCTTGCAATGCGGATGCAGCTTCTTTGCTGGAAACTCCAGAAGCTAAGGACAAAGATCCTCTAGCCCCTCCCAAACCATTTGTTGACATTGTTCATGTCCACAAAGCGCACTTGCTACCTGATGGTATGGGGTCCCTAGGAACTCAAGTGCTACATATCAAAGTGCATGTAGGATCACCGGACCGGGGGCCTGTACTTGCCATGCTAGACTCTGGAGCCAATATAACTCTCATGTCTGAGGACTACTGGAAGTCAATTCCTGGCCTGCCCGCTCCTAAAGAAGGGCTTCGCATAAAGCTCTACCATCTCACAGGAAATGTGAGAGTGTTGGGTTACATTAAGACAATGATCTTGGCTGAAATGATGGGGCATCAGTTGGCCAGTTTCAAATTGGAAGCTTATATCGTGAGGGACATGATAGTGCCACTTCTCAGAGGCAAGGACTTCCAGACAACTTATGAATTGGGGTTAAATCGGCATGTGGTGGGACATTGTGAAGTACTAGTAGGGGATTCTGATATGGTCATCCCCACTTCCTCTGCCTCTTCTGTTGATTTAGGGTTCGAGTTTAGGAAAGCCTACTCCTCTCAATCATTCATCAGGAAGAAAGTGGTCAAGCAAAGTCAGGCTTACGATCAAAATTTCGGGAAGACTGACCCTCCCATAACGGCGGCTGAAGTCATCTTAATTACAGCAGAATCTGTCCATAACATTCGAGTTGAGGCACCTTGGGGCAGCCAGGCTGAATGGTTGGTGGAAAGGTTGTCATTGGAAACCCCAAGATGTCAGTAATGGCTGCTCCTACCACTTTAGTCAATTCTATAATACCTTACCTTCCCATTGTGAATGCGTCAAAACAACCGTGGTATGTTTGCAAGGGCAACATCGTTGGGTAGCTCAAGGATCCAGCTGCATTGCTCCAAAATGGAACGCTCTAAGCCATTAGCCCATGTGGTCTGATATATTTCTGTACATTTTACCCTCTATATAGAGTACTTACCATAAGAAAAAACCCATAGAAACAGTCACTCAGCATCCCTGCTTGCTGCCTGTACCATTCCCTGATGCCTGCCCTATCCCACTTGCTCCTAGTGCTAGTCATGTGCCCTGCTCCTATGTGCCCCACTCTCATGGTGTGTGCCTGCTCCCATCGTGTGTGCCTCATTCCCGTTATGTCCCATCATGTGTGCTCTTTGTGTGTCTGCTCCCATCATGTGTGCCCTGTTCCCATCATGGTGTGCCCCACTCCCATTGTGTGTGCCCTGCTCCCATCATGTGTGCCCCACTCCCATCATGCGTGCCCCCCATGTGTATGCTCCCACTGTGCATGCCCTGCTCACATCATGTGTGCCATGCTCCCGTTGCACGCCCTTTGTGTGTATGCTCCTGTCATGTGCCCTGCTCCTGTCATGTGCCCTGCTCCTGTAGTCATGCGTGCCCTGCTCCTGCTCCTGTCATGTGTGCCTCATTCCTATCCTGTGTGCCCTGTTCCTATTGTGCATGCAACAACACCTGTTATAGAGCCTCTTGTTGTGCCTGGTGCGAAGGAGGAGCCAGTTTGAGGTCCAGGGGTCAAGAGGTTTCAACAAAACAAGAAAACTCTGTATAAGAGATAAAAAGTTCTATTAGTGAGTTTTATTATGTACAAAAACAAAGTATAAGAATGTAAAACATACTCTATAAAGTTTGGAGGCCATTGCGGCAGAGTAGCACATGGGGTGAGGACAACTATGGTGGTGAACGACATATTGAACAGTGAACGAACAGTGATGACACATTGGTCGGTATAAGCATGTGCCATTGTTGAAGGCATTCTGAAGAATTGTTAGATAGTAGATCAGCAATCATAGACTATTGTTTGGGCTATTATATACATTAAGCTTATGATCCAGCCTGAACTTTGTTGATACATTCATTATTGCAAAAGTAATCTTGAAATCTTGAAATGTATCCAAAAATGGCAATTCACCATATAGGCGAAAATCACAAAACCGTCACACTTTTCTGGTTGATGATGTTCTGGAGCTCAGGCAAAAAAGATAAGGACATTCAGACTATGCAGCAGTGTGATAGAGTAGTCTATTGACCCTTACAAGCTTAATTTCTCAAAGTTGACCATGTTCATGGAAAGTCATTTGGAATGTTGGGTTTTTCCATGTACATACTTGTGTTCTCAGTGTCACTTCACATCTAGATTTGGTACCTCTTGATGTTTTTTCTTTCAGCAATCTGCTCTACTCAAAAATTCACTTTTCTGTAACCTTGTATATATATTTTAATTAATTGAGCAGACGCAGGCAAAACAACCACAGAATGATGTAACTACCTACACAGTGGGTGTTTACTTATCCCTGTACAGTAGTAGTACTATGATCACAGCCAATATGGCTCTGCGTGTTGCTCACAAAATGGCAGTCCACAGAGTGAGCTGCATATGTGGACTCATTCTCGGGAGGGCACAGTTTGAATCCCCAAGGATGAGGGACCAGTGTGGCACAGACTGACAGGATTCATGCAAATGAAACTTGCCTGAACATGGCTCGGGAAACCTCAGTGCAATCAGTAACCTGAGGGTAGAAGTGAGGATGACATGATGCTGATGAAGCACCTGTATTGATTCCAACTGTAAAACAGTGGTCATGAGGATGGGCACTACTAATGCAGTGGGAAGACACCACCCAGCCACCTACAACAATGCATATCAACCCGGGACAGGTGGCGATCCTGGTGTTCGTTGTCGATATGGTAGTAGTGATGTGGCGAGCGAGAGTGTGGGGAGAGTGTTAGTTGCAGTGTGCATCCTGTCTGTGCTCACACTGTGTTGCTGTTGAAGCACCCATGTCAATACCAGCTATATAACAGCGATCACGAGCACAGGTGCTATGAGTGTAATGAGACAGCTTGCCCACCCTCAACACCACAAATTGATGCCAGCCAAGAGTCAAGCCCTGATAGGGCATTGCACTCACAGCAGTGGTGATGTAGCATGTGAGCCACCATGTTGTATTGCAGGGAGGAGGGAGATGGTGTGGGGAAACCAGAGGCTGGGCTCTGAGGTGGGCCTTCAGGTGTCCGGCTATGGGGGGTGATGAGCAACCTGAGCTCAAGACTGTGGGGATGGGGCAAATAGGCTGGCCAGCGCATGGCCGCGCTCTCTCACAGGAGCATCCTTATCATAGGGTGGGCAGTGCATGTTGGGTCAAGCGGTGGTACCAACATAGATGAGAGCTGTGAATGGAGTAGGTGAGTTAGATGGGAATGAGTTGTACAATTGTGGCACGCACTGTGCAGGTATCCCATGTGGTGGGTCTCCTGATTCCCCCCCACGTCATCCCACCTTCCAGGCCAGCTTGCATCAGTAGCGAGGTGTGTGAGGCTTGTGTGAGCATAACAAGAGCAGGGCAGCTGCTGTGTCAAGGTGCCAGGTGGTCAATCTGTGAAAATGAAAGGCTGGGTCAGATGGGCGCAATGTGCACAATTGCAGTGACGTACTGCACAGGCATCCCGCTGTTCAGGTCCACTAACCATACCCTAGTATTGCCCAATCTATGAAGACATCTTGCATTGCATCTAATGTGAAGGAGAGTGTGAGGTCGAAGCCCAGGGCCTGTTATAGGGAATATAAAAGAAAGTACTGTAAAACACACAGAAAACAATGTTAGTACAATTTTCTTGGACTATATGAGGGCTGAATACGTAGAGCCTTACCTCATGATGTTTGAAGGGTGTTGAGGTGGTGCAGCATGCTGAGCGTAATCATGATGCTGGTGAGAGCCAGGTTGGATTACCAAAATGGGCGATGTTGAACCAAATTCAGCATTTGCCAAACTCATTCACATGCCTGCTCATTGTCATCAACAACATTCAGGACGTGTTTTGTACGTCAAATAAGGAGTGATTATACAATTGTATTGGGCTCCATGCATTAGGAGAACACTTTTAAGACATTTATAAGCTAAACTGAAGGAGGAGTGAACAAAATATAAAGCCAGGAGCATATGTGGCAATCCAACATCATCCATAAGCTTTGTGATGCATCCACCCATTCTCAGAACTATTTTGATGGGGAAACATATGGGGTTTCCATGAAAATATTTTAGGAACCACCTTTCAGGGACCACTAATGCCCATCATTTGCACCAGTGGCTGGGGAGCTGATTTTTGTGTTTTTGCACATTTGATAGCTGTTTACTAATACCATCATACATGTATAAGATATGTGACACTAAGTTTCGGCACATGTTACATAATCAAAAATCCCCCTCCTCGAGAACCTCTTCTCCTCTTCCACAATCTTATATTAAATATATCTGAGTGCTGAAAAGGCTTCTATGGACCTATTGCTTGAATCCCCAAAGGATATTTTGTCAAAAAAGTAACTACTGATTGAGGAGAAGGCTTCACAAAATAAAAATTATATTTTAATTTTCTGAGTATTTCTACATACTTTTTGAAGCAAACGGAGCATTTTCGAAAATCTGCCTCTCCAACATTTGGCCGCTTACATAATGATTCTCACACCTTATCAGGTAGATAAGATTACAAAACCCTAATCAGGATATGGCTCATACTTGCCACTACCTTGCACTTGAGCTCAATTCAAGCTCAAAATGACTTCTAAAGTGTTGGAGCAGCAAAGCATAGATAGAGGATACATGAGGGATTGAAGTCAAAAAAATTCTCTTTTGTCTCTCTCCTGAAATGACTTCTCCAGCAATTTCAGACTTCATAAAATTTTGGATCCAGGATATTGGCTGGCCTCAGCGCTTACTAAGCTGATTACATAAGGGTGCTGGAACCTAGTGTCACATATCTTATTCATGGAAAGTTATGTCAGGATCCACTACCTCCCATCACTCCCATCAATTCTGTAGAGCCCCATTTTTGTGAATTGATGGCATTAATACAATTTCAAACCCTGCAGACATTTCTGGATTACACAAGCACCCAAAATTTGGCTGGTGGGCAGTTTGCAGCCCTGATGACATGAACCTGATGGGCAACTTCCATCATTTGATGCCATGATGTAGCCTACATGGCTGGCATTCTCTCAACCTTTGTTGGTTTGATGAAACTGACCTAGAAGGGATGGAACCTGATAAACTTGCTTACAAATATGATAAGATCGCGCTGCAGAATGGCAGCCCTTGCAAGGTCCACTATAGCCATCTCCAAAGAGGACTGGCTCATGGATCTCTTAGTGAGAGGCAGTGTTTGTCAATGCTGAGTCAAGGATGGTTGGGATCACAGATCGGTTGACATCTTCAACCCCTGCCTCCTCCACTGCTGATTTCTCACAATCCCTAATCCTAAGGAGGAGATAGACATTGATCCTGCCACAGAAGCTTGCTATCAGGCTAAACCTTTGGAGTGAGTTCATGTCTTCCCCAATCATGTGGAATGGATTAAGCCACTGCCTGTCCTATCAGTAGTTGCATCTCAAGGGGAATGCAATGCCGACAAATGAGCCCCGAAAGGAGTAGAAAGGAGTAGTGTCAGATGTGGAGGCTTTTGGGATGCCCACCCCTGTTGCCTGTTATTGGAATTCAAACCAACAGACCTTGAGAGCTGTCAATTCCCAATGGATGTACAGGCACCGTCATCCAGTCCAAAAGGAATGGGCAGGGATGATAGCCCCAACTGCCAAGGAAGATGAATTGCCATTGGAACTTGAACTCGCTGCTCAAGCTCTCCTCAACAAACTCCAGCCTATGGACATCAACAAAGAGGACAGGATCAGCCTGGGCTTGAATGACGGTAACCTGGAGAATGAAGTTGTGTCTACTGCGACTAAAGAGGCAGAAGCAATGGATGTGGAGTCACCACTGCTGGTGTTGAAGGATGCTGTGGAACCAGTCTCAAAGGCATCCTCAGATGCCGCGAGAGGGGAATGAAGGATGACTGCAATCCGGGGAGCTCCCTCCTGCCATTTGTACCAGGAAGCTCCCTCTACCCCCCAAACGAACGAGGAGATCCTGCAGGCTAGCCACATTTTTTAGAGGAAGTGACAGCTGAGGATTGCACACAGGGGGGCACTGTGACGGTGAGGTGCGCACCAATGGTTGCACCCTTCCATTCCGGCACCAATGCCTCCAGCAATTGCACACACAAACCAGGCTGGACCATATTATCATATCATTTGTACATATTTACATTATAATGTTTACATCTGGCATGTCATTACTGACACACCATTGAATATATACTATCATCTACTTCGTGTGCAACATGCTTCCCTGTCCACTCAGTGACTGGTCAGCAACACACAACACTCTACATAACATGCAGTATTGTAGCTTGTAGATATACTTCTTACCTTATTGGGCAGGAACTGACAGTGATATGCTCAAAATGGTGGGGAGCATACAAATTGACCACATCCAGGGTTGTTTTGGTCATAACTCGCTCAGTTCTTGTCTGATTTGGATGTGCCAGGGATGGATTTGAAGGGGCTCGAGTACATCTATGCGCACAGCAGTTGCGACCGGTCGCAACTGGTTGGAGGCAGTCGCAATACATCATCAAAATCCTAGTAACTGCAATTTGAAGTCGGTCTTTTGCAGTTGCAGTCCGGCCAGTGTAGTAGTGCAGATCTTCTACTGAGAGCCCGGGGATCTGGTCGTCTCCCTACAGCAAGAGATGCCAGTAGTAAACTGAGAAACAAATGAGAGGCGTCCGTCAGACAGCCTATGAGTGGATAAGGAAACAGATCTCGATCAATGCCAATGGCGGCCTAATTGAGAACGAGAGGGGAACAGGAACTGAAATAGAGAAATGGGGTACATAACTGATGTACGTGAGCACAACAAGACTGGATGCCACAGGAACGAGACTGGGAAACACGAGAATCAGGCTGAGAACATGGTGGTTGAGAGAAAAGAGGGGATCAATTCACTGACGCCATTCGAGAGGTGGGCGGACACCTATATACATGCGATGTACACAAAGTGAACTCGAAAAGAAGCATAAATGATATGTATGACGTGTGGGTAAGATAAGATGCCATGTGATAAGATTCGGGATGGGATCAAGATCATGACAAGCTGGGAATGACTCAGGATAGAGGATCTCGACAATGGAATGCAGCTAGCCCCGTCTAGCGCAGCTTGACATAGTCCATGTTCTGACCCTCAGATCCCTACTGTCCGGCTGTCAAATCACTGTCACCAACCCCTAGCCCAACCACATGACATTGAGAAGGTGAGAGACATAAGATATAAGTGAAAACATACGGAAAACATGTGTCATGAAGTAAAGCATACGGCACAAAGTTGAGATCAAGGAAGCAAGTCCACGGGTGTGCAGAGGTAAGTGGGGTTGCTGGTACGTAAAGTGTAATCTATGTGAAAACAAAGAGTGTCAGTTCAGAGACAGAAAAATGTGAGTATGAGCGTGGCATGAAAATGTGAGGCAAGAGAAGGTAAAGCATGGGCGAAGCTTGAAATATGGAAAGGGGTGGTGTATCATGTGTGCCTCAGAATGCACTACTACACCAGGTTGCAGTCTTTTCCAGTTGCTGCAACCTGGCCTTAAAACACTAATCATTGCATCCATTTTCAATGCAATAACATGTGCTATTTGAGTATCTGAGGCCTTTGTCTTTTATCCTCCTTTCGAAGAAGCATTTCAGCTTCAGCTCCCAGTCTCTCCTTTAAAGCACAAACTAATGCATTTAACCATCCAGTAAAAACTTGATCTTTTTAATTAGGATGTTTTGACAGTTGTTGCTGTGTGTGAAGGTTTAACAAGTCATGATTACTTGTCAATGTAAACAACATAGTCAGCACTGAGATTAGAGAGATCTTAGAACCAAAATTATTGCTAATGAACTTGGAGAATGCCTTGAATGTGACATCAGGAAATGCATTCATTTTTGATGGACCAGAAGCAGCAACAACACCAGGTGCCAGTGTACGAATAACCCAGAACCAACAGATAGAAGATGTAGCCATAGTATAGCATAGCATAGAAGTCATTGTCCAGACATTTAAATAACTGCATGCAGAATGAAATTCTTTTGATACAACATAGAGGCTCAGTCTTCAACTTACTATTTACACTTCTTGTGGCTCTTCTCTTTCTCTTTACCCTTATATTTACTTTTACTTTTTCCTGCCTCCTTCGCCTTTCTCTTCTCTTTCTTTCCACTGCCAGAATCCTTTTCCTCACTCTCAACTTCTTCTTCCCTCTTCCTCACAATTTCCATGAGATTCTCAATTTTGGTATGGTGAGCTCCCCAAATGCTGATATCATTTGGAGCATTTGGCTCACTGCAAAGCCCAGATAGAATATCAGAAAACTGATAGACCTAGCAAATAAAATGCCAACAACACAACATCGTCTGTAGAAGGATTCTATAATATGATATTAATTACATTAATATTATTGTATAACTTTGGAAAATTATCTTATTTTTCCATGTACCATCAGAGGTCGTTTGGTTTATCTTCTTGAGAGTCTCCTGAAGAGCCTCATATTTCAAAAAGCACAATAAATGTCATGTCAATTGCAATCCAGAAGACCAGGCAAAATTTGAAGAATAAACACAACACAATGCTGAATTTTGTTAAGATGGGATGCAAGTTCACTGGATAAAATGACTGGAGTCTGTCCAACAGCATGAGAAGCTGAAGGACCAGAAGGGCCAGAACTGACAGAGTCTGAGATGCTTGAGTCTTGAGCATAGTCCAAATCCTTTGCAAAGAGGGACAAGCTCATGTGGCCATGTTCAGTGACCTCCCAGTTAAGAGGCTCTACACTCTGAGCAGCTACAGCATATTGCCCCTTCAAGGCCCAGATGCCATCTTCCTCAGGATAGATATACTTTTTATAGGAGAGTAAAGAGCACTAAGATTTTCCAAGACGATTCTGAATAGGCTGCAAGATTGTGAAAGCAGAAGAGTGATCTTTGTTTCTATTCTTATATAACACTACCTTGCCTTCAAGTGGAGGCTGAGGTGTGTCAATAAGGCTTGGATTGAAGTCATCTGCATTACAATGAGTAAATAGCACTGACTTGAAATATGCATTTGAAATACCTAAGTCGCCAATGTTAACAACATTACCAGTAGCACGACCACAATTGATACCACCAGTGCTCCGAGATGAGCGTTGATGATTGATAGGAGAGATACTCTGAGATTCAGACACAGAGGATAAACTTGTACTTGATGCACTGGAAGATTGTGCAGAAGAGCTTGCTGAACTATGAGATGCAGACTGCCTAGAGACCTTGGCAGCTCTGTCTGAAATGGTACTAGAAGCACGAGTGTGCATAGAGACATCTCAACGAGGAGTTGGATCATCACCCTCACCCTCACCCTCTTTCTGGTCTTCTTTCTCAACAATATCCTCAGTCACACGTTGATGCTTAGGAGGAGCAATAGAGACACCACTATCTTCAAGCTGTTGTTCAGTTCTGCACATTTATCAGTAAATATATCTAGCAAATTAAAATTAAAAGCCACACTGTGTCAGATTGGATGGAGGTCCAACTGCATCAGCAGCAATATCATTCTGGAGATGTGAAACTGATGTCTTTCTATAAACTCACTCAGATAAGAAGTGAATCAAGAAAATATAAATTTGCTTACATACTTGGTACAGTTTTGGAGAGACTTTGGCTTAGCATCAGAAGCTGACTTAGATGTTGTGGATTTAGGTCCTGGAGCAGAAGCCTGCTTCAATTGGTTGAACTTCTTGGAAGGCATAATTTCAAGCAGAGAAGCAAATATTTTGTACAGAGGCAAGTAGACAGACACAGGTGACAAGTTCCAGCAAAACTCCACTTATTGAGCTCACAGCAAGGCAGAGACAAGCACAGGCAAGTATTGAGATGGAGGCAAGAAGGAGGTTGTGACACGGCAGGGCAAAGGGTTGGGCAGGTGGAGGGCATGGGGTTGGCGTGCTTTGCGGGTATGGGTCCACCTGTATCAACTGTCTGATAACATCAACCTTAGCAGTTGCCCCCTACCCAGTTTAGAAAAGATTCTGTGATGAAAACCTTCTTGGAAACTCCAATGTACTTCCTGGTTAGGAAGTAATGATTACTGATTGAAAGAATGTTTATCACCAGCAAGAATTGAATGGAAAACCTCAGGATTGTGAGCCACGTGCTCTAAAACAAGACACTGCTGACTGTTAGACCACAGGACCATATAATATCATGTAAAACTAGTATAATATATAGGGCTCTTTATTTACAATATATAGAAAGAAAAAATAACCTCCCCCCTTGCTGTCCACTGCTGCTCTCTCTCTTGCTGTCAAGACAGCACTTAGCTGCATGTGTCCTGCATCCTTGCCTGGACACCCTTGGCATCTGTGGTACTTGTTCCCACTGCTTGTCTTTGCTGCTTGTCCCTGCTACTTTTTGTCCTGCTCATCTCCAGTGCTCATCCCTGCATTGCTCATCCCTGCTGCTTGTTCCTGCTGCTCATTGTCCTGCTCATCTCTGGTGCTCACCCCCATGTTGCTCATTCCTGCTGGTTGTTCTGCTGGTTGATCCCTGGTGCTTGTCCTCTTTGTTTGTCCCACTGGTTCTCCCCCTCTGGTCATCCCCCTGCTGTTTGCCCCATGGTGCCCATCCTGCTACTTATCTTGTCCTCAGTACTCATCACCATGCCCGTCATCCAATGAGCAGAGGGGATAAGCAATGCAGGGATGTGCACCAGCATCCCCACACCCGTTGTTCTCACACTGGCCATGCACCTGTGCCTGTGGCACCCTCCTTCATGCCTCCTGCCAGCCTCCCAAGTACCTACCCATTCAAAGTGCCTGTGTCACAACTTGCTGCATAGCAGCTATTGTGAGCACAGGCACTGCTTGCTGGTAGGGTGGGGGATTTGAAGCCACCTGCATTAGCAGGCCCACCTTGGGCTGGGTGCTAGGCACCACTGTGATAGCCCTTGGCCCATGGTGACATAGGGCATGGTGAGAGGGGTGATGGAGAGGAGGGGCAGAGCTGTGTGCTGGGGCAGGCTAGCTGTGGCCATGGGCTTCCTGTCAGTGGGGCAGGGCAGTCCTCGTTGGTGAGTACATTAGCTGGTGGGCAATGTGCAATGCAACAGGTTGGGTGTACAGAGTGGGGGTCAATGCTGGTGTGTTGGGGTGAACGTGAATTGCAGGCAGACACCAATCCCCCCATCTGAATTCCTGGGCTTGAGTACTTGGGGAAGGGGGAAAGGTAGAAACACTCACGGGTTTGGTGGGCAGTTGGTGAAGTGGAGAGAGGTGTGGGAAACAAGGGGCTGTGGTTTGCAGGGGGGTAACTAGAATGTATGTGAGGCTGGGATCAGGTCAGTAGTACCTTGGCCCACACTACTGTAAAGGCATACTGTGCAGGCATCCTGCTAGTCGGGTACCCTGGCCTTCCCTCAATATATTCCCATCTTCATAGCCAGCTCAGGTTGCTACCAGAGAGCACTTTACACTCCCCCCCCTTTTCCGGGTGGAGTCTGGGTGGACTGACTGGAATCCAGTGGACTCCAGGTGGACTCCACCTGGACAACAACCCCAGTGAAATTCTGAAATTTCGCTATTCTAATCCAGTCCAAGTCCAGTTCAAGTCCAGGTGGAGTCCAATGGACTCCAGGTGGACTGAATGGACTCCGCGGACTCTGCCTGGACTGTGGTCCAGGTGGAGTCCAGTGGACAAGAGTGGACAGGGAGTCCCAGTGCTCAATGAGATTGGACTCACTTACTTATTATAATAAATAAAAGAACGTAATCCAGTGAGAGTTGAACCGAAGGCTCTGTGAAGCTGAGTAAGCACACAGGACAGACAATATAACTGCTGCGCCAGCAGTCCATTATGGGTACACAACCCAGACTTGAACTCATTATCCCACCTGCCCACGCCAGCCACTGGCAATAAATAAATTTGATCGCTGACAAACACCACCACTACCACCATCACTCCCACCCACCACCCAATGCTCCTTGCTGCCACAACATGTCATGGTGTCCCACGATGACCCCAAGTGTGGCAGGAAGGACAAGAGAGGGGAGCCAGGCAGACCCCAGGTGGGGGAGAGCCCCAAGGTGCGTCACTGATGCCCACCCCACTGACAGCCCACAGAACAGCCCCAGCAGCGAGACTGACGCCTGTCACATTGCCTATGAGCCCCACAGCAGCCGCAGAACAACCCCAGAACAGCACAGGTGCCCCTGGAGGAATGAGGTATGCCGACAACCCCTCACAGCAACTCCAGAACCACACGGAGCAGTGCAGGCGGCCCCGGCACAATGCGGACCCATGAATGACACCTGCCGGCCCCACACCCTCAACCCTGAACGCGACCCATGCGCACACCAGACCCAACCAACCCCCGGAACAATGACAGCACAACACCCTGGAACCACAAGTGCTGCCACATCATACACCCCACACCGCCCCACATGCTGTGCACCCCCCCACCACACACCCACCCACTGCCCGCATGCAGCAGGTGGTAGGGTGGTTTTTTTTTCTTTTTCTGTTTTGCAGTGTGACACAATGAGGGCACACACCTGCCCACTGCCCACTGCTTACCACCCACTGCCCGTCTGCGCTATGTGGCAGGCAGGGGGGTGATTTTTTTTCCCTTTCTTTAAATTTATATAATGTAGTTTGTAGCATACACCCCTGAATACTGCCACATTGGCACACCCCCGTCACCTCCTTGCCCTTAGACGGTGAGGGGTGGGGTTTGTTTTTATTTATTTAAATT